>JANJXV010001903.1:0-64702 GCA_024803745.1 Megascapheus bottae | reverse complement strand
AATCACAGAACGGAGGTGTGTGAAGTCATAGAATGGAGGTGTGTGAAGTCATAAAATGGAGGTGTGTGAACTCATAGTATGGAGGTGTGTGAAGTCAAAATGGAGTTGTGTGAAGTCATAGAATGGTGTTTTTTCATCTCAACGAATGGAGGTGTGTGAAGTCATCTAATGGAGGTGTGTGAATACAGATTAGAGGTGTGTGAAATCACAGAATGGAGGTGTGTAAACTCACAATGTGGGTGTGTGAAGCCACAGAATGGAGGTGTGTGAAGTCATAGAATGGAAGTGTGTGAAATCATAGAATGGAGGTGTGTGAAGTCACAGAATTGAGGTTGTGAAGTCAGAATGGAGGTGTGTGAAGTCAGAATGGAGGTGAGTGAAGTCATAGAATGGAGGTGTGTGAAGTGAAACAATAGAGGTGTGTGAACTCACAGAATGGAGGTGTGTGAAGTCACCAATTGGAAGTGTGTGAAGGCAAAAGGGAGGTGTGTGAAGTCACAGAATGGAGGTGTGTGAAGTCACAGAATGGAGGTGTGTGAAGTCAAAAAGGTGGTGTGTGAAGTCACGGAATGGAGGTGTGTGAAGTCCTAGAATGGAGGTGTGTGAAATCATAGAATGGAGGTATGTGAAGTAAGAATGGAGTTGTGTGAAGTCACAGAATTGAGGTGTGTGAAGTCACAGAATTGAGGTGTATGAAGTCAGAATGAAGGTGTGTGAAGTCACAGAATGGAGGTGTGTGAAGTCACACAATGGATGTTGTGAAGTAAGAATGTAGGTGTTTGAAGTCATAGAGTGGAGGTGTGTGAAGTCACATAATGGAGGTGTGTGAAGTCATAGAAAGGAGGTGTGTGAAGTCATAGAATTGAGGTGTGTGAAGTCATAGAATGGAGGTGTGTGAAGTCATAAAATGGAGGTGTGTGAACTCATAGAATGGAGGTGTGTGAAGTCAAAATGGAGTTGTGGGAAATCATAAAATGGTGTTTTTTGATGTCAACAAATGGAGGTGTGTGAAGTCATAGAATGGAGGTGTGTGAAGTCACCGAATGGAGGTGTGTGGAGTCACAGAATGGAGGTGTGTGAACTCAGAATGGAGGTGTGTGAAGCCACAGAATGGAGGTGTGTGAAGTCATAGAATGGAAGTGTGTGAAGTCATAGAATGGAGGTGTGTGAAGGAAGAATGGAGGTGTGTGAAGTCACAGAATGGAGGTGTGTGAAGTCAGAATGGAGGTGAGTGAAGTCTTAGAATGGAGGTGTGTGAAGTCATAGAATGGAGGTGTGTGAAGTCACAGAATGGAGGTATGTGAAGTCATAGAATGGAGGTGTGTGAAGTCATAAAATGGAGGTGTGTGAATTCATAGAATGGAGGTGTGTGAAGTCACAATGGAGTTATGTGAAGTCATAGAATGGTTGTTTTTGATGTCAACGAATGGAGGTGTGTGAAGTCATAGAATGGAGGTGTGTGAAGTCAGATTGGAGGTGTGTGAAATCACAGAATGGAGGTGTGTCAACTCAGAAAGGAGGTGTGTGAAGTCATAGAATGGAGGTGTGTGAAGTTATAGAATGGAAGTCTGTGAAATCATAGAATGGAGGTGTGTGAAGTCAAAGAATTGATGTATGTGAAGTCAGAATGGAGGTGTGTGAAGTCAGAATGGAGGTGTGTGAAGTCATAGAATGGAAGTGTGTGAAGTCATAGAATGGAGGTCTGTGAACTTAGAATGGGGGTTTGTGAAGACATAGAATGGAGGTGTGTGAACTCAGAATGGAGGTGTGTGAAGTCACAGAATGGAGGTGTGTGAAGTCATAGAATGGAGGTGTGTAAAATCACAGAATGGAGGTGTGTGGATTCATAGAATGGATGTGTGTGAAGTCATAGGGTGGAGGTGTGTGAAGTCACAGAATGGAGGTGTGTGAACTCAGAATGGAGGTGTGTGAAGCCACAGAATGGAGGTGTGTGAAGTCATAAAATGGAAGTGTGTGAAGTCATAGAATGGAGGTGTGCGAAGGAAGAATGGAGGTGTGTGAAGTCACAGAATGGAGGTGTGTGAATTCAGAATGGAGGTGTGTGAAGTCACAGAATGGAGGTGTGTGAAGTCATAGAATGGAGGTGTGTGAAGTCAGAGAATGGATGTTACTGAAGTAAGAATGAAGGTGTGTGAAGTCTAGAATGGACGTGTGTGAAGTCAAATTGGAGGTGTGTGAACTCATAGAATGGAGGTGTGTGAACTCATAGAATGGAGGTGTGTGAAGTCATGGAATGGAGGTGTGTGAAGTCAAAGAATGGAGGTGTGTGAAGTGAAACAATAGAGGTGTGTGAAGTCACAGAATGGAGGTGTGTGAAGTCACAGAATGGAGGTGTGTGAAGTGAGATTGGAGGTGTGTGAAATCACAGAACGGAGGTGTGTGAAGTCATAGAATGGAGGTGTGTGAAGTCATAAAATGGAGGTGTGTGAACTCATAGAATGGAGGTGTGTGAAGTCAAAATGGAGTTGTGTGAAGTCATAGAATGGTGTTTTTTCATATCAACGAATGGAGGTGTGTGAAGTCATCTAATGGAGGTGTGTGAATACACATTAGAGGTGTGTGAAATCACAGAATGGAGGTGTGTAAACTCACAATGTGGGTGTGTGAAGCCACAGAATGGAGGTGTGTGAAGTCATAGAATGGAAGTGTGTGAAATCATAGAATGGAGGTGTGTGAAGTCACAGAATTGAGGTTGTGAAGTCAGAATGGAGGTGTGTGAAGTCAGAATGGAGGTGAGTGAAGTCATAGAATGGAGGTGTGTGAAGTCATAGAATGGAGGTCTGTGAACTCAGAATGGAGGTTTGTGAAGTCATAGAATGGAGGTGTGTGAACTCAGAATGGAGGTGTGTGAAATCACAGAATGGAGGTGTGTGAAGTCATAGAATGGAGGTTTGTGAACTCACAGAATGGAGATGTGTTAATTCATAGAGTGGAGGTGTGTGAAGTCATAGGATCGAGGTGTGTGAAGTCACAGAATGGAGGTGTGTGATGTCATAGAATGGAATTGTGTGAAGTCATAGAATGGAGGTCTGTGAACTCAGAATGGGGGTTTGTGAAGTCATAGAATGGAGGTGTGTGAAGTCATAGAATGGAAGTGTGTGAAGTCATAGAAAGGAGGTGTGTGAACTCAGAATGGAGGTGTGTGAAGTCACAGAATGGAGGTTTGTGAAGTCATAGAATGGAGGTGTGTGAAGTCATAGAAAGGATGTTTCTGAAGTAAGAATGAAGGTGTGTGAAATCATAGAATTGATATGTGTGAAGTCAAATTGGAGGTGTGTGAACTCATAGAATGGAGGTGTGTGAACTCATAGAATGGAGGTTTGTGAAGTCATGGAATGGCGGTGTGTGAAGTCAAAGAATGGAGGTGTGTGAAGTGAAACAATAGAGGTGTGTGAACTCACAGAATGGAGGTGTGTGAAGTCACCAATTGGAAGTGTGTGAAGGCAAAAGGGAGGTGTGTGAAGTCACAGAATGGAGGTGTGTGAAGTCACAGAATGGAGGTGTGTGAAGTCAAAAAGGTGGTGTGTGAAGTCACAGAATGGAGGTGTGTGAAGTCCTAGAATGGAGGTGTGTGAAATCATAGAATGGAGGTATGTGAAGTAAGAATGGAGTTGTGTGAAGTCACAGAATTGAGGTGTGTGAAGTCACAGAATTGAGGTGTATGAAGTCAGAATGAAGGTGTGTGAAGTCACAGAATGGAGGTGTGTGAAGTCACACAATGGATGTTGTGAAGTAAGAATGTAGGTGTTTGAAGTCATAGAGTGGAGGTGTGTGAAGTCACATAATGGAGGTGTGTGAAGTCATAGAAAGGAGGTGTGTGAAGTCATAGAATTGAGGTGTGTGAAGTCATAGAATGGAGGTGTGTGAAGTCATAAAATGGAGGTGTGTGAACTCATAGAATGGAGGTGTGTGAAGTCAAAATGGAGTTGTGGGAAATCATAAAATGGTGTTTTTTGATGTCAACGAATGGAGGTGTGTGAAGTCATAGAATGGAGGTGTGTGAAGTCACCGAATGGAGGTGTGTGAAGTCACAGAATGGAGGTGTGTGAACTCAGAATGGAGGTGTGTGAAGCCACAGAATGGAGGTGTGTGAAGTCATAGAATGGAAGTGTGTGAAGTCATAGAATGGAGGTGTGTGAAGGAAGAATGGAGGTGTGTGAAGTCACAGAATGGAGGTGTGTGAAGTCAGAATGGAGGTGAGTGAAGTCTTAGAATGTAGGTGTGTGAAGTCATAGAATGGAGGTGTGTGAAGTCACAGAATGGAGGTATGTGAAGTCATAGAATGGAGGTGTGTGAAGTCATAAAATGGAGGTGTGTGAATTCATAGAATGGAGGTGTGTGAAGTCACAATGGAGTTGTGTGAAGTCATAGAATGGTTGTTTTTGATGTCAACGAATGGAGGTGTGTGAAGTCATAGAATGGAGGTGTGTGAAGTCAGATTGGAGGTGTGTGAAATCACAGAATGGAGGTGTGTCAACTCAGAAATGAGGTGTGTGAAGTCATAGAATGGAGGTGTGTGAAGTTATAGAATTTAAGTCTGTGAAATCATAGAATGGAGGTGTGTGAAGTCAAAGAATTGAGGTATGTGAAGTCAGAATGGAGGTGTGTGAAGTCAGAATGGAGGTGTGTGAAGTCATAGAATGGAAGTGTGTGAAGTCATAGAATGGAGGTCTGTGAACTTAGAATGGGGGTTTGTGAAGACATAGAATGGAGGTGTGTGAACTCAGAATGGAGGTGTGTGAAGTCACAGAATGGAGGTGTGTGAAGTCATAGAATGGAGGTGTGTGAAATCACAGAATGGAGGTGTGTGGATTCATAGAATGGATGTGTGTGAAGTCATAGGATGGAGGTGTGTGAAGTCATAGAATGGAGGTGTGTGAAGTCACAGAATGGAGGTGTGTGAACTCAGAATAGAGGTGTGTAACGCCACAGAATGGAGGTGTGTGAAGTCATAGAATGGAAGTGTGTGAAGTCATAGAATGGAGGTGTGTGAAGGAAAAATGGAGGTGTGTGAAGTCACAGAATGGAGGTGTGTGAATTCAGAGTGGAGGTGTGTGAAGTCACAGAATGGAGGTTTGTGAAGTCATAGAATGGAGGTGTGTGAAGTCAGAGAATGGATGTTTGTGAAGTAAGAATGAAGTTGTGTGAAGTCATAGAATAGAGGTGTGTGAAGTGAAATTGGAGGTGTGTGAACTCATAGAATGGAGGTGTGTGAACTCATAGAATGGAGGTGTGTGAAGTCATGGAATGGAGGTGTGTGAAGTCAAAGAATGGAGGTGTGTGAAGTGAAACAATAGAGGTGTTTGAAGTCACAGAATGGAGGTGTGTGAAGTCACAGAATGGAAGTGTGTGAAGCCAAAACGGAGGTGTGTGAAGTCACAGAATGGAGGTGTGTGAAGTCACAGAATGGAGGTGTGTGAAGTCACAGAATGGAGGTGTGTGAAATCATAGAATGGAGGTGTGTGAAGTCAGAATGGAGGTGTGTGAAGTCACAGAATGGAGGTGTGTGAAGTCACAGAATGGAGGTGTATGAAGTCAGAATGAAGGTGGGTGAAGTCACAGAATGGAGGTGTGTGAAGTCACAGAATGGATGTTTGTGAAGTAAGAATGAAGGTGTTTGAAGTCATAGAGTGGAGGTGTGTGAAGTCACAGAATGGAGGTGTGTGAAGTCAGATTGGAGGTGTGTGAAATCACAGAATGGAGGTGTGTGAATTCATAGAATGGAGGTGTGTGAAGTCATAAAATGGAGGTGTGTGAACTCATAGAGTGGAGGTGTATGAAGTCAAAATGGAGTTTTGTGAAGTCATAGAATGGTGTTTTTTGATGTCAACGAATGGAGGTGTGTAAAGTCATAGAATGGAGGTGTGTGAAGTCAGATTGGAGGTGTGTGAAATCACAGATGGAGGTGTGTGAAGTCACAGAATGGAGGTGTGTAAACCCAGAATGTAGGTGTGTGAAGCCACAGAATGGAGGTGTGTGAAGTCATAGAATGGAAGTGTGTGAAATCCTAGAATGGAGGTGTGTGAAGTCACAGAATTGAGGTGTGTGACGTCAGAATGGAGGTGCGTGAAGTCAGAATGGAGGTGAGTGAAGTCATAGAATGGAGGTGTGTGAAGTCATAGAATGGAGGTCTGTGAACTCAGAATGGAGGTTTGTGAAGTCATAGAATGGATTTGTGTGAACTCAGAATGGAGGTGTGTGAAGTCACAGATTGGAGGTGTGTGAAATCATAGAATGGAGGTTTGTGAACTCACAGAATGGAGGTGTGTTAATTCATAGAATGGAGGTGTGTGAAGTCATAGGATCGACGTGTGTGAAGTCACAGAATGGAGGTGTGTGAAGTCACAGAATGGAGGTGTGTGAAGTCACAGAATGGAGGTGTGTGAACTCAGAATGTAGGTGTGTGAAGCCACAGAATGGAGGTGTGTGAAGTCATAGAATGGAAGTGTGTGAAGTCATAGAAAGCAGGTGTGTGAACTCAGAATGGAGGTGTGTGAAGTCACAGAATGGAGGTTTGTGAAGTCATAGAATGGAGGTGTGTGAAGTCAGAGAATGGATGTTTCTGAAGTAAGAATGAAGGTGTGTGAAGTCATAGAATGGAGATATGTGAAGTCACAATGGAGTTGTGTGAAGTCATAGAATGTTTGTTTTTGATGTCAACGAATGGAGGTGTGTGAAGTCATGGAATGGAGGTGTGTGAAGTCAGATTGGAAGTGTGTGAAATCACAGAATGGAGGTGTGTCAACTCGGAAATAAGGTGTATGAAGTCATAGAATGGAGGTGTGTGAAGTCATAGAATGGAAGTGTGTGAAATCATAGAATGGAGGTGTGTGAAGTAAAAGAATTGAGGTGTGTGAAGTCAGAATGGAGGTGTGTGAAGTCAGAATGGAGGTGTGTGAAGTCATAGATTGGAAGTGTGTGAAATCATAGAATGGAGGTCTGTGAACTCAGAATGGGGGTTTGTGAAGTCATAGAATGGAGGTGTGTGAACTCAGAATGGAGGTGTGTGAAGTCACAGAATGGAGGTGTGTGAAGTCATAGAATGGAGGTGTGTGAAATCACAGAATGGAGGGGTGTGAATTCATAGAATGGAGGTGTGTGAAGTCATAGGATCGAGGTGTGTGAAGTCACAGAATGGAGGTGTGTGAAGTCACAGAATGGAGGTGTGTGAAGTGAAACAATAGAGGTGTGTGAAGTCACAGAATAGAAGTGTGTAGTGTCACAGAATGGAGGTGTGTGAAGTCACAGAATGGAGGTGTGTGAAGTCATACAATGGAGGTTTGTGAACTCACAGAATGGAGGTGTGTTAATTCATAGAATGGAGGTGTGTGAAGTCATAGGATCGAGGTGTGTGAAGTCACAGAATGGAGGTGTGTGAAGTCACAGAATGGAGGTGTGTGAAGTCAAAAAGGTGGTGTGTGAAGTCACAGAATGGAGGTGTGTGAAGTCATAGAATGGAGGTGTGTGAAATCATAGAATGGAGGTGTGTGAAGTCAGAATGGAGGTGTGTGAAGTCACAGAATTGAGGTGTATGAAGTCACAGAATGGAGGTGTGTGAAGTCAGAATGAAGGTGTGTGAAGTCACAGAATGGAATTGTGTGTGAAGTCACAGAATGGATGTTTGTGAAGGAAGAATGAAGGTGTTTGAAGTCATAGAGTGGAGGTGTGTGAAGTCACAGAATGGAGGTGTGTGAAGTGAGATTGGAGGTGTGTGAAATCACAGAATGGAGGTGTGTGAAGTCATAGAATGGAGGTGTGTGAAGTCATAAAATGGAGGTGTGTGAACTCATAGAATGGAGGTGTTTGAAGTAAAAATGGAGTTGTGTGAAGTCATAGAATGGTGTTTTTTGATGTCAACGAATGGAGGTGTGTGAAGTCATAGAATGGAAGTGTGTGAAGTCAGATTGGGGGTGTGTGAAATCACAGAATGGAGGTGTGTGAAGTCACAGAATGGAGGTTTGTGAAGTCATAGAATGGAGGTGTGTGAAGTCCGAGAATGCATGTTTCTGAAGTAAGAATGAAGGTGTGTGAAGTCATAGAATGGAGATGTGTGAAGTCACAATGGAGTTGTGTGAAGTCATAGAATGGTTGTTTTTGATGTCAACGGATGGAGGTGTGTGAAGTCATGGAATGGAGGTGTGTGAAGTCAGATTGGAAGTGTGTGAAATCACAGAATGGAGGTGTGTCAACTCGGAAATAAGGTGTGTGAAGTCATAGAATGGAGGTGTGTGAAGTCATAGAATGGAAGTGTGTGAAATCATAGAATGGAGGTGTGTGAAGTCAAAGAATTGAGGTGTGTGAAGTCAGAATGGAGGTGTGTGAAGTCAGAATGGAGGTGTGTGAAGTCATAGATTGGAAGTGTGTGGAATCATAGAATGGAGGTCTGTGAACTCAGAATGGGGGTTTGTGAAGTCATAGAATGGAGGTGTGTGAACTCAGAATGGAGGTGTGTGAAGTCACAGAATGGAGGTGTGTGAAGTCATAGAATGGAGGTGTGTGAAATCACAGAATGGAGGGGTGTGAATTCATAGAATGGAGGTGTGTGAAGTCATAGGATCGAGGTGTGTGAAGTCACAGAATGGAGGTGTGTGAAGTCACAGAATGGAGGTGTGTGAAGTGAAACAATAGAGGTGTGTGAAGTCACAGAATGGAGGTGTGTGAAGTCACAGAATGGAGGTGTGTGAAGTCACAGAATGGAAGTGTGTAAAGTCATAGAATGGAGGTGTGTGAAGGAAGAATGGAGGTGTGTGAAGTCACAGAATTTAGGTGTGTGAATTCAGAATGGAGGTGTGTGAAGTCACACAATGGAGGTTTGTGAAGTCATAGAATGGAGGTGTGTGAAGTCAGAGAATGGATGTTTCTGAAGTAAGAATGAAGGTGTCTGAAGTCATAGAATGGAGGTGTGTGAAGTCAAATTGGAGGTGTGTGAACTCATAGAATGGAGGTGTGTGAACTCATAGAATGGAGGTGTGTGAAGTCATGGAATGGAGGTGTGTGAAGTCAAAGAATGGAGGTGTGTGAAGTGTAACAATAGAGGTGTGTGAAGTCACAGAATGGAGGTGTGTGAAGTCAAAAAGGTGGTGTGTGAAGTCACAGAATGGAGGTGTGTGAAGTCATAGAATGGGGGTGTGCGAAACCATAGAATGGAGCTGTGTGAAGTCAGAATGGAGGTGTGTGAAGTCACAGAATAGAGGTGTGTGAAGTCACAGAATGGAGGTGTGTGAAGTCAGAATGAAGGTGTGTGAAGTCACAGAATGGAGGTGTGTGAAGTCACAGAATGGATGTTTGTGAAGTAAGAATGAAGGTGTTTGAAGTCATAGAGTGGAGGTGTGTGAAGTCAAAGAATGGAGGTGTGTGAAGTCAGATTGGAGGTGGGTGAAAACACAGAATGGAGGTGTGTGAATTCATAGAATGGAGGTGTGTGAAGTCATGAAATGGAGGTGTGTGAACTCATAGAATGGAGGTGTGTGAAGTCAAAATGGAGTTGTGTGAAGTCATAGAATTGTGTTTTTTGATGTCAACGAATGGAGGTGTATGATGTCATAGAATGGAGGTGTGTGAAGTCATATTGGAGGTGCGTGAAATCACAGAATGGAGGTGTGTGTAGTCACAGAATGTAGGTGTGTAAACTCAGAATGTATGTGTGTGAAGCCACAGAATGGAGGTGTGTGAAGTCATAGAATGGAAGTGTGTGAAATCATAGCATGGAGGAGTGTGAAGTCACAGAATTGAGGTGCGTGAAGTCAGAATGGAGGTGTGTGAAGTCAGAATGGAGGTGAGGGAAGTCATAGAATGGAGGTGTGTGAAGTCATAGAATGGAGGTCTGTGAACTCAGAAGGGAGGTTTGTGAAGTCATAGAATGGAGGTGTGTGAACTCAGAATGGAGGTGTGTGAAGTCACAGAATGGAGGTGTGTGAAGTCATACAATGGAGGTTTGTGAACTCACAGAATGGAGGTGTGTTAATTCATAGAATGGAGGTGTGTGAAGTCATAGGATCGAGGTGTGTGAAGTCACAGAATGGAGGTGTGTGAAGTCACAGAATGGAGGTGTGTGAAGTCAAAAAGGTGGTGTGTGAAGTCACAGAATGGAGGTGTGTGAAGTCATAGAATGGAGGTGTGTGAAATCATAGAATGGAGGTGTGTGAAGTCAGAATGGAGGTGTGTGAAGTCACAGAATTGAGGTGTATGAAGTCACAGAATGGAGGTGTGTGAAGTCAGAATGAAGGTGTGTGAAGTCACAGAATGGAATTGTGTGTGAAGTCACAGAATGGATGTTTGTGAAGTAAGAATGAAGGTGTTTGAAGTCATAGAGTGGAGGTGTGTGAAGTCACAGAATGGAGGTGTGTGAAGTGAGATTGGAGGTGTGTGAAATCACAGAATGGAGGTGTGTGAAGTCATAGAATGGAGGTGTGTGAAGTCATAAAATGGAGGTGTGTGAACTCATAGAATGGAGGTGTGTGAAGTAAAAATGGAGTTGTGTGAAGTCATAGAATGGTGTTTTTTGATGTCAACGAATGGAGGTGTGTGAAGTCATAGAATGGAAGTGTGTGAAGTCAGATTGGAGGTGTGTGAAATCACAGAATGGAGGTGTGTGAAGTCACAGAATGGAGGTATGTAAACTCAGCATGTAGGTCTGTGAAGCCACAGAATGGAGGTGTGTGAAGTCATAGAATGGAAGTGTGTGAAATGATAGAATGGAGGTGTGTGAAGTCACAGAATTGAGGTTTTGAAGTCAGAATGGAGGTGTGTGAAGTCAGAATTGAGGTGAGTGAAGTCATAGAATGGAGGTGTGTGAAGTCATACAATGGAGGTGTGTGAACTCAGAATGGAGGTGTGTGAAGTCAGAGAATGGAATTGTGTGAAGTCATAGAATGGAGGTTTGTGAACTCACAGAATGGAGGTGTGTTAGTTCATAGAATGGAGGTGTGTGAAGTCATAGGATCGAGGTGTGTGAAGTCACAGAATGGAGGTGTGTGAAGTCACAGAATGTATGTTTGTGAAGTAAGAATGAAGGTGTTTGAAGTCATAGAGTGGAGGTGTGTGAAGTCACAGAATGGAGGTGTGTGAAGTGAGATTGGAGGTGTATGAAATCACAGGATGGAGGTGTGTGAAGTCATAGAATGGAGGTGTGTGAAGTCATACAATGGAGGTGTGTGAACTCATAGAATGGAGGTGTGTGAAGTCACAGAATTGAGGTGTGTGAAGTCAGAATGGAGGTGTGTGAAGTCAGAATGGAGGTGAGTGAAGTCATAGAATGGAGGTGTGTGAAGTCATAGAATGGAGGTCTGTGAACTCAGAAAGGAGGTTTGTGAAGTCATAGAATGGAGGTGTGTGAACTCAGAATGGAGGTGTGTGAAGTCAGAGAATGGAGGTCTGTGAAGTCATAGAATGGAGGTTTGTGAACTCACACTGGAGATGTGTTAATTCATAGAGTGGAGGTGTGTGAAGTCAAAGAATTGGGGTGTGTGAAGTCAGAATGGATGTGTGTGAAGTAAGAATGGAGGTGTGTGAAGTCATAGAATGGAATTGTGTGAAGTCATAGAATGGAGGTCTGTGAACTCAGAATGGGGGTTTGTGAAGTCATGGAATGGAGGTGTGTGAACTCAGAATGGAGGTGTGTGAAGTCACAGAATGGAGGTGTGTGAAGTCATAGAATGGAGGTGTGTGAAATCACAGAATGGAGGTGTGTGAATTCATAGAATGGAGGTGTGTGAAGTCATAGGATCGAGGTGTGTGAAGTCACAGAATGGAGGTTTGTGAAGTCACAGAATGGAGGTGTGTGAAGTCACAGAATGGAGGTGTGTGACCTCAGAATGGAGGTGTGTGAAGCCACAGAATGGAGGTGTGTGAAGTCATAGAATGGAAGTGTGTAAAGTCATAGAATGGAGGTGTGTGAAGGAAGAATGTAGGTATGTGAAGTCACAGAATGGAGGTGTGTGAATTCAGAGTGGAGGTGTGTGAAGTCACAGAATGGAGGTTTGTGAAGTCATAGAATGGAGGTGTGTGAAGTCAGAGAATGGATGTTTCTGAAGTAAGAATGAAGGTGTGTGAAGGCATAGAATGGAAGTGTGTGAAGTCATAGAAAGCAGGTGTGTGAACTCAGAATGGAGGCGTGTGAAGTCACAGAATGGAGGTTTGTGAAGTCATAGAATGGAGGTGTGTGAAGTCAGAGAATGGATGTTTCTGAAGTAAGAATGAAGGTGTGTGAAGTCATAGAATGGAGATGTGTGAAGTCACAATGGAGTTGTGTGAAGTCATAGAATGGTTGTTTTTGATGTCAACGAATGGAGGTGTGTGAAGTCATGGAATGGAGGTGTGTGAAGTCAGATTGGAAGTGTGTGAAATCACAGAATGGAGGTGTGTCAACTCGAAAATAAGGTGTGTGAAGTCATAGAATGGAGGTGTGTGAAGTCATAGAATGGAAGTGTGTGAAATCATAGAATGGAGGTGTGTGAAGTCAAAGAATTGAGGTGTGTGAAGTCAGAATGGAGGTGTGTGAAGTCAGAATGGAGGTGTGTGAAGTCATAGATTGGAAGTGTGTGAAATCATAGAATGGAGGTCTGTGAACTCAGAATGGGGGTTTGTGAAGTCATAGAATGGAGGTGTGTGAACTCAGAATGGAGGTGTGTGAAGTCACAGAATGGAGGTGTGTGAAGTCATAGAATGGAGGTGTGTGAAATCACAGAATGGAGGGGTGTGAATTCATAGAATGGAGGTGTGTGAAGTCATAGGATCGAGGTGTGTGAAGTCACAGAATGGAGGTGTGTGAAGTCACAGAATGGAGGTGTGTGAAGTGAAACAATAGAGGTGTGTGAAGTCACAGAATGGAGGTGTGTGAAGTCACAGAATGGAGGTGTGTGAAGTCACAGAATGGAAGTGTGTAAAGTCATAGAATGGAGGTGTGTGAAGGAAGAATGGAGGTGTGTGAAGTCACAGAATGGAGGTGTGTGAATTCAGAATGGAGGTGTGTGAAGTCACACAATGGAGGTTTGTGAAGTCATAGAATGGAGGTGTGTGAAGTCAGAGAATGGATGTTTCTGAAGTAAGAATGAAGGTGTCTGAAGTCATAGAATGGAGGTGTGTGAAGTCAAATTGGAGGTGTGTGAACTCATAGAATGGAGGTGTGTGAACTCATAGAATGGAGGTGTGTGAAGTCATGGAATGGAGGTGTGTGAAGTCAAAGAATGGAGGTGTGTGAAGTGAAACAATAGAGGTGTGTGAAGTCACAGAATGGAGGTGTGTGAAGTCAAAAAGGTGGTGTGTGAAGTCACAGAATGGAGGTGTGTGAAGTCATAGAATGGGGGTGTGCGAAACCATAGAATGGAGCTGTGTGAAGTCAGAATGTAGGTGTGTGAAGTCACAGAATAGAGGTGTGTGAAGTCACAGAATGGAGGTGTGTGAAGTCAGAATGAAGGTGTGTGAAGTCACAGAATGGAGGTGTGTGAAGTCACAGAATGGATGTTTGTGAAGTAAGAATGAAGGTGTTTGAAGTCATAGAGTGGAGGTGTGTGAATTCATAGAATGGAGGTGTGTGAAGTCATGAAATGGAGGTGTGTGAACTCATAGAATGGAGGTGTGTGAAGTCAAAATGGAGTTGTGTGAAGTCATAGAATTGTGTTTTTTGATGTCAACGAATGGAGGTGTATGATGTCATAGAATGGAGGTGTGTGAAGTCATATTGGAGGTGCGTGAAATCACAGAATGGAGGTGTGTGTAGTCACAGAATGTAGGTGTGTAAACTCAGAATGTATGTGTGTGAAGCCACAGAATGGAGGTGTGTGAAGTCATAGAATGGAAGTGTGTGAAATCATAGCATGGAGGAGTGTGAAGTCACAGAATTGAGGTGCGTGAAGTCAGAATGGAGGTGTGTGAAGTCAGAATGGAGGTGAGGGAAGTCATAGAATGGAGGTGTGTGAAGTCATAGAATGGAGGTCTGTGAACTCAGAAGGGAGGTTTGTGAAGTCATAGAATGGAGGTGTGTGAACTCAGAATGGAGGTGTGTGAAGTCACAGAATGGAGGTGTGTGAAGTCATACAATGGAGGTTTGTGAACTCACAGAATGGAGGTGTGTTAATTCATAGAATGGAGGTGTGTGAAGTCATAGGATCGAGGTGTGTGAAGTCACAGAATGGAGGTGTGTGAAGTCACAGAATGGAGGTGTGTGAAGTCAAAAAGGTGGTGTGTGAAGTCACAGAATGGAGGTGTGTGAAGTCATAGAATGGAGGTGTGTGAAATCATAGAATGGAGGTGTGTGAAGTCAGAATGGAGGTGTGTGAAGTCACAGAATTGAGGTGTATGAAGTCACAGAATGGAGGTGTGTGAAGTCAGAATGAAGGTGTGTGAAGTCACAGAATGGAATTGTGTGTGAAGTCACAGAATGGATGTTTGTGAAGTAAGAATGAAGGTGTTTGAAGTCATAGAGTGGAGGTGTGTGAAGTCACAGAATGGAGGTGTGTGAAGTGAGATTGGAGGTGTGTGAAATCACAGAATGGAGGTGTGTGAAGTCATAGAATGGAGGTGTGTGAAGTCATAAAATGGAGGTGTGTGAACTCATAGAATGGAGGTGTGTGAAGTAAAAATGGAGTTGTGTGAAGTCATAGAATGGTGTTTTTTGATGTCAACGAATGGAGGTGTGTGAAGTCATAGAATGGAAGTGTGTGAAGTCAGATTGGAGGTGTGTGAAATCACAGAATGGAGGTGTGTGAAGTCACAGAATGGAGGTATGTAAACTCAGCATGTAGGTCTGTGAAGCCACAGAATGGAGGTGTGTGAAGTCATAGAATGGAAGTGTGTGAAATGATAGAATGGAGGTGTGTGAAGTCACAGAATTGAGGTTTTGAAGTCAGAATGGAGGTGTGTGAAGTCAGAATTGAGGTGAGTGAAGTCATAGAATGGAGGTGTGTGAAGTCATACAATGGAGGTGTGTGAACTCAGAATGGAGGTGTGTGAAGTCAGAGAATGGAATTGTGTGAAGTCATAGAATGGAGGTTTGTGAACTCACAGAATGGAGGTGTGTTAGTTCATAGAATGGAGGTGTGTGAAGTCATAGGATCGAGGTGTGTGAAGTCACAGAATGGAGGTGTGTGAAGTCACAGAATGTATGTTTGTGAAGTAAGAATGAAGGTGTTTGAAGTCATAGAGTGGAGGTGTGTGAAGTCACAGAATGGAGGTGTGTGAAGTGAGATTGGAGGTGTATGAAATCACAGGATGGAGGTGTGTGAAGTCATAGAATGGAGGTGTGTGAAGTCATACAATGGAGGTGTGTGAACTCATAGAATGGAGGTGTGTGAAGTCACAGAATTGAGGTGTGTGAAGTCAGAATGGAGGTGTGTGAAGTCAGAATGGAGGTGAGTGAAGTCATAGAATGGAGGTGTGTGAAGTCATAGAATGGAGGTCTGTGAACTCAGAAAGGAGGTTTGTGAAGTCATAGAATGGAGGTGTGTGAACTCAGAATGGAGGTGTGTGAAGTCAGAGAATGGAGGTCTGTGAAGTCATAGAATGGAGGTTTGTGAACTCACAATGGAGATGTGTTAATTCATAGAGTGGAGGTGTGTGAAGTCAAAGAATTGGGGTGTGTGAAGTCAGAATGGATGTGTGTGAAGTAAGAATGGAGGTGTGTGAAGTCATAGAATGGAATTGTGTGAAGTCATAGAATGGAGGTCTGTGAACTCAGAATGGGGGTTTGTGAAGTCATGGAATGGAGGTGTGTGAACTCAGAATGGAGGTGTGTGAAGTCACAGAATGGAGGTGTGTGAAGTCATAGAATGGAGGTGTGTGAAATCACAGAATGGAGGTGTGTGAATTCATAGAATGGAGGTGTGTGAAGTCATAGGATCGAGGTGTGTGAAGTCACAGAATGGAGGTTTGTGAAGTCACAGAATGGAGGTGTGTGAAGTCACAGAATGGAGGTGTGTGACCTCAGAATGGAGGTGTGTGAAGCCACAGAATGGAGGTGTGTGAAGTCATAGAATGGAAGTGTGTAAAGTCATAGAATGGAGGTGTGTGAAGGAAGAATGTAGGTATGTGAAGTCACAGAATGGAGGTGTGTGAATTCAGAGTGGAGGTGTGTGAAGTCACAGAATGGAGGTGTGTGAAGTCACAGAATGGATGTTTGTGAAGGAAGAATGAAGGTGTTTGAAGTCATAGAGTGGAGGTGTGTGAAGTCACAGAATGGAGGTGTGTGAAGTCACATTGGAGGTGTGTGAAATCACAGAATGGAGGTGTGTGAAGTCATAGAATGCAGGTGTGTGAAGTCAAAATGGAGTTGTGTGAAGTCATAGAATGGTGTTTTTTGATGTCAACGAATGGAGGTGTGTGAAGTCATAGAATGCAGGTGTGTGAAGTCAGATTGGAGGTGTGTGAATTCACAGAATGGAGGTGTGTGAAGTCACAGAATGGAGGTATGTAAACTCAGAATGTAGGTGTGTGAAGCCACAGAATGCATGTGTGTGAAGTCATAGAATGGAAGTGTGTGAAATCATAGAATGGAGGTGTGTGAAGTCACAGAATTGAGGTTGTGAAGTCAGAATGGAGGTGTGTGAAGTCAGAATTGAGGTGAGTGAAGTCATAGAATGGAGGTGTATGAAGTCATAGAATGGAGGTCTGTGAACTCAGAATGGAGGTTTGTGAAGTCATAGAATGGAGGTGTGTGAACTCAGAATGGAGGTGTGTGAAGTCAGAGAATGGAATTGTGTAAAGTCATAGAATGGAGGTTTGTGAACTCACAGAATGGGGGTGTGTTAGTTCATAGAATGGAGGTGTGTGAAATCATAGGATCGAGGTGTGTGAAGTCACAGAATGGAGGTGTGTGAAGTCATAAAATGGAGGTGTGTGAACTCATAGAATGGAGGTGTGTGAAGTAAAAATGGAGTTGTGTGAAGTCATAGAATGGTGTTTTTTGATGTCAACGAATGGAGGTGTGTGAAGTCATAGAATGGAAGTGTGTGAAGTCAGATTGGAGGTGTGTGAAATCACAGAATGGAGGTGTGTGAAGTCACAGAATGGAGGTATGTAAACTCAGCATGTAGGTCTGTGAAGCCACAGAATGGAGGTGTGTGAAGTCATAGAATGGAAGTGTGTGAAATGATAGAATGGAGGTGTGTGAAGTCACAGAATTGAGGTTTTGAAGTCAGAATGGAGGTGTGTGAAGTCAGAATTGAGGTGAGTGAAGTCATAGAATGGAGGTGTGTGAAGTCATACAATGGAGGTGTGTGAACTCAGAATGGAGGTGTGTGAAGTCAGAGAATGGAATTGTGTGAAGTCATAGAATGGAGGTTTGTGAACTCACAGAATGGAGGTGTGTTAGTTCATAGAATGGAGGTGTGTGAAGTCATAGGATCGAGGTGTGTGAAGTCACAGAATGGAGGTGTGTGAAGTCACAGAATGTATGTTTGTGAAGTAAGAATGAAGGTGTTTGAAGTCATAGAGTGGAGGTGTGTGAAGTCACAGAATGGAGGTGTGTGAAGTGAGATTGGAGGTGTATGAAATCACAGGATGGAGGTGTGTGAAGTCATAGAATGGAGGTGTGTGAAGTCATACAATGGAGGTGTGTGAACTCATAGAATGGAGGTGTGTGAAGTCACAGAATTGAGGTGTGTGAAGTCAGAATGGAGGTGTGTGAAGTCAGAATGGAGGTGAGTGAAGTCATAGAATGGAGGTGTGTGAAGTCATAGAATGGAGGTCTGTGAACTCAGAAAGGAGGTTTGTGAAGTCATAGAATGGAGGTGTGTGAACTCAGAATGGAGGTGTGTGAAGTCAGAGAATGGAGGTCTGTGAAGTCATAGAATGGAGGTTTGTGAACTCACACTGGAGATGTGTTAATTCATAGAGTGGAGGTGTGTGAAGTCAAAGAATTGGGGTGTGTGAAGTCAGAATGGATGTGTGTGAAGTAAGAATGGAGGTGTGTGAAGTCATAGAATGGAATTGTGTGAAGTCATAGAATGGAGGTCTGTGAACTCAGAATGGGGGTTTGTGAAGTCATGGAATGGAGGTGTGTGAACTCAGAATGGAGGTGTGTGAAGTCACAGAATGGAGGTGTGTGAAGTCATAGAATGGAGGTGTGTGAAATCACAGAATGGAGGTGTGTGAATTCATAGAATGGAGGTGTGTGAAGTCATAGGATCGAGGTGTGTGAAGTCACAGAATGGAGGTTTGTGAAGTCACAGAATGGAGGTGTGTGAAGTCACAGAATGGAGGTGTGTGACCTCAGAATGGAGGTGTGTGAAGCCACAGAATGGAGGTGTGTGAAGTCATAGAATGGAAGTGTGTAAAGTCATAGAATGGAGGTGTGTGAAGGAAGAATGTAGGTATGTGAAGTCACAGAATGGAGGTGTGTGAATTCAGAGTGGAGGTGTGTGAAGTCACAGAATGGAGGTTTGTGAAGTCATAGAATGGAGGTGTGTGAAGTCAGAGAATGGATGTTTCTGAAGTAAGAATGAAGGTGTGGGAAGTCATAGAATGGACGTGTGTGAAGTCAAATTGGAGGTGTGTGAACTCATAGAATGGAGGTGTGTGAACTCATAGAATGGAGGTGTGTGAAGTCATGGAATGGAGGTGTGTGAAGTCAAAGAATGGAGGTGTGTGAAGTGAAACAATAGAGGTGTGTGAAGTCACAGAATGGAGGTGTGTGAAGTCCCAGAATGGAAGTGTGTGAAGTCAAAACGGAAGTGTGTGAAGTCACAGAATAGAGGTGTGTGAAGTCACACAATGGAGGTGTGTGAAGTCAAAAAGGTGGTGTGTGAAGTCACAGAATGGAGGTGTGTGAAGTCATAGAATGGAGGTGTGTGAAATCATAGAATGGAGGTGTGTGAAGTCAGAATGGAGGTGTGTGAAGTCACAGAATTGAGGTGTATGAAGTCACAGAATGGAGGTGTGTGAAGTCAGAATGAAGGTGTGTGAAGTCACAGAATGGAGGTGTGTGAAGTCACAGAATGGATGTTTGTGAAGGAAGAATGAAGGTGTTTGAAGTCATAGAGTGGAGGTGTGTGAAGTCACAGAATGGAGGTGTGTGAAGTCACATTGGAGGTGTGTGAAATCACAGAATGGAGGTGTGTGAAGTCATAGAATGCAGGTGTGTGAAGTCAAAATGGAGTTGTGTGAAGTCATAGAATGGTGTTTATGATGTCAACGAATGGAGGTGTGTGAAGTCATAGAATGCAGGTGTGTGAAGTCAGATTGGAGGTGTGTGAAATCACAGAATGGAGGTGTGTGAAGTCACAGAATGGAGGTATGTAAACTCAGAATGTAGGTGTGTGAAGCCACAGAATGCATGTGTGTGAAGTCATAGAATGGAAGTGTGTGAAATCATAGAATGGAGGTGTGTGAAGTCACAGAATTGAGGTTGTGAAGTCAGAATGGAGGTGTGTGAAGTCAGAATTGAGGTGAGTGAAGTCATAGAATGGAGGTCTGTGAACTCAGAATGGAGGTTTGTGAAGTCATAGAATGGAGGTGTGTGAACTCAGAATGGAGGTGTGTGAAGTCAGAGAATGGAATTGTGTAAAGTCATAGAATGGAGGTTTGTGAACTCACAGAATGGGGGTGTGTTAGTTCATAGAATGGAGGTGTGTGAAATCATAGGATCGAGGTGTGTGAAGTCACAGAATGGAGGTGTGTGAAGTCACAGAATGGAGGTGTGTGAAGTCACAGAATGGAGGTGTGTGAACTCAGAATGGAGGTGTGTGAAGCCACAGAATGGAGGTGTGTGAAGTCATAAAATGGAAGTGTGTGAAGTCATAGAATGGAGGTGTGCGAAGGAAGAATGGAGGTGTGTGAAGTCACAGAATGGAGGTGTGTGAATTCAGAATGGAGGTGTGTGAAGTCACAGAATGGAGGTGTGTGAAGTCATAGAATGGAGGTGTGTGAAGTCAGAGAATGGATGTTACTGAAGTAAGAATGAAGGTGTGTGAAGTCTAGAATTGACGTGTGTGAAGTCAAATTGGAGGTGTGTTGACTCATAGAATGGAGGTGTGTGAACTCATAGAATGGAGGTGTGTGAAGTCATGGAATGGAGGTGTGTGAAGTCAAAGAATGGAGGTGTGTGAAGTGAAACAATAGAGGTGTGTGAAGTCACAGAATGGAGGTGTGTGAAGTCACAGAATGGAGGTGTGTGAAGTGAGATTGGAGGTGTGTGAAATCACAGAACGGAGGTGTGTGAAGTCATAGAATGGAGGTGTGTGAAGTCATAAAATGGAGGTGTGTGAACTCATAGAATGGAGGTGTGTGAAGTCAAAATGGAGTTGTGTGAAGTCATAGAATGGTGTTTTTTCATATCAACGAATGGAGGTGTGTGAAGTCATCTAATGGAGGTGTGTGAATACAGATTAGAGGTGTGTGAAATCACAGAATGGAGGTGTGTAAACTCACAATGTGGGTGTGTGAAGCCACAGAATGGAGGTGTGTGAAGTCATAGAATGGAAGTGTGTGAAATCATAGAATGGAGGTGTGTGAAGTCACAGAATTGATGTTGTGAAGTCAGAATGGAGGTGTGTGAAGTCAGAATGGAGGTGAGTGAAGTCATAGAATGGAGGTGTGTGAAGTCATAGAATGGAGGTCTGTGAACTCAGAATGGAGGTTTGTGAAGTCATAGAATGGAGGTGTGTGAACTCAGAATGGAGGTGTGTGAAATCACAGAATGGAGGTGTGTGAAGTCATAGAATGGAGGTTTGTGAACTCACAGAATGGAGATGTGTTAATTCATAGAGTGGAGGTGTGTGAAGTCATAGGATCGAGGTGTGTTAAGTCACAGAATGGAGGTGTGTGATGTCATAGAATGGAATTGTGTGAAGTCATAGAATGGAGGTCTGTGAACTCAGAATGGAGGTGTGTGAAGTCACAGAATGGAGGTTTGTGAAGTCATAGAATGGAGGTGTGTGAAGTCATAGAATGGAAGTGTGTGAAGTCATAGAAAGGAGGTGTGTGAACTCAGAATGGAGGTGTGTGAAGTCACAGAATGGAGGTTTGTGAAGTCATAGAATGGAGGTGTGTGAAGTCATAGAAAGGATGTTTCTGAAGTAAGAATGAAGGTGTGTGAAATCATAGAATGGAGATGTGTGAAGTCAAATTGGAGGTGTGTGAACTCATAGAATGGAGGTGTGTGAACTCATAGAATGGAGGTTTGTGAAGTCATGGAATGGCGGTGTGTGAAGTCAAAGAATGGAGGTGTGTGAAGTGAAACAATAGAGGTGTGTGAACTCACAGAATGGAGGTGTGTGAAGTCAACAATTGGAAGTGTGTGAAGGCAAAAGGGAGGTGTGTGAAGTCACAGAATGGAGGTGTGTGAAGTCACAGAATGGAGGTGTGTGAAGTCAAAAAGGTGGTGTGTGAAGTCACAGAATGGAGGTGTGTGAAGTCCTAGAATGGAGGTGTGTGAAATCATAGAATGGAGGTATGTGAAGTAAGAATGGAGTTGTGTGAAGTCACAGAATTGAGGTGTGTGAAGTCACAGAATTGAGGTGTATGAAGTCAGAATGAAGGTGTGTGAAGTCACAGAATGGAGGTGTGTGAAGTCACACAATGGATGTTGTGAAGTAAGAATGTAGGTGTTTGAAGTCATAGAGTGGAGGTGTGTGAAGTCACATAATGGAGGTGTGTGAAGTCATAGAAAGGAGGTGTGTGAAGTCATAGAATTGAGGTGTGTGAAGTCATAGAATGGAGGTGTGTGAAGTCATAAAATGGAGGTGTGTGAACTCGTGAACTCATAGAATGGAGGTGTGTGAAGTCAAAATGGAGTTGTGGGAAATCATAAAATGGTGTTTTTTGATGTCAACGAATGGAGGTGTGTGAAGTCATAGAATGGAGGTGTGTGAAGTCACCGAATGGAGGTGTGTGAAGTCACAGAATGGAGGTGTGTGAACTCAGAATGGAGGTGTGTGAAGCCACAGAATGGAGGTGTGTGAAGTCATAGAATGGAAGTGTGTGAAGTCATAGAATGGAGGTGTGTGAAGGAAGAATGGAGGTGTGTGAAGTCACAGAATGGAGGTGTGTGAAGTCAGAATGGAGGTGAGTGAAGTCTTAGAATGGAGGTGTGTGAAGTCATAGAATGGAGGTGTGTGAAGTCACAGAATGGAGGTATGTGAAGTCATAGAATGGAGGTGTGTGAAGTCACAGAATGGAGGTGTGTGAATTCAGAATGGAGGTGTGTGAAGTCACAGAATGGAGGTGTGTGAAGTCATAGAATGGAGGTGTGTGAAGTCAGAGAATGGATGTTACTGAAGTAAGAATGAAGGTGTGTGAAGTCTAGAATTGACGTGTGTGAAGTCAAATTGGAGGTGTGTGAACTCATAGAATGGAGGTGTGTGAACTCATAGAATGGAGGTGTGTGAAGTCATGGAATGGAGGTGTGTGAAGTCAAAGAATGGAGGTGTGTGAAGTGAAACAATAGAGGTGTGTGAAGTCACAGAATGGAGGTGTGTGAAGTCACAGAATGGAGGTGTGTGAAGTGAGATTGGAGGTGTGTGAAATCACAGAACGGAGGTGTGTGAAGTCATAGAATGGAGGTGTGTGAAGTCATAAAATGGAGGTGTGTGAACTCATAGAATGGAGGTGTGTGAAGTCAAAATGGAGTTGTGTGAAGTCATAGAATGGTGTTTTTTCATATCAACGAATGGAGGTGTGTGAAGTCATCTAATGGAGGTGTGTGAATACAGATTAGAGGTGTGTGAAATCACAGAATGGAGGTGTGTAAACTCACAATGTGGGTGTGTGAAGCCACAGAATGGAGGTGTGTGAAGTCATAGAATGGAAGTGTGTGAAATCATAGAATGGAGGTGTGTGAAGTCACAGAATTGAGGTTGTGAAGTCAGAATGGAGGTGTGTGAAGTCAGAATGGAGGTGAGTGAAGTCATAGAATGGAGGTGTGTGAAGTCATAGAATGGAGGTCTGTGAACTCAGAATGGAGGTTTGTGAAGTCATAGAATGGAGGTGTGTGAACTCAGAATGGAGGTGTGTGAAATCACAGAATGGAGGTGTGTGAAGTCATAGAATGGAGGTTTGTGAACTCACAGAATGGAGATGTGTTAATTCATAGAGTGGAGGTGTGTGAAGTCATAGGATCGAGGTGTGTTAAGTCACAGAATGGAGGTGTGTGATGTCATAGAATGGAATTGTGTGAAGTCATAGAATGGAGGTCTGTGAACTCAGAATGGAGGTGTGTGAAGTCACAGAATGGAGGTTTGTGAAGTCATAGAATGGAGGTGTGTGAAGTCATAGAATGGAAGTGTGTGAAGTCATAGAAAGGAGGTGTGTGAACTCAGAATGGAGGTGTGTGAAGTCACAGAATGGAGGTTTGTGAAGTCATAGAATGGAGGTGTGTGAAGTCATAGAAAGGATGTTTCTGAAGTAAGAATGAAGGTGTGTGAAATCATAGAATGGAGATGTGTGAAGTCAAATTGGAGGTGTGTGAACTCATAGAATGGAGGTGTGTGAACTCATAGAATGGAGGTTTGTGAAGTCATGGAATGGCGGTGTGTGAAGTCAAAGAATGGAGGTGTGTGAAGTGAAACAATAGAGGTGTGTGAACTCACAGAATGGAGGTGTGTGAAGTCAACAATTGGAAGTGTGTGAAGGCAAAAGGGAGGTGTGTGAAGTCACAGAATGGAGGTGTGTGAAGTCACAGAATGGAGGTGTGTGAAGTCAAAAAGGTGGTGTGTGAAGTCACAGAATGGAGGTGTGTGAAGTCATAGAATGGAGGTGTGTGAAATCATAGAATGGAGGTATATGAAGTAAGAATGGAGTTGTGTGAAGTCACAGAATTGAGGTGTGTGAAGTCACAGAATTGAGGTGTATGAAGTCAGAATGAAGGTGTGTGAAGTCACAGAATGGAGGTGTGTGAAGTCACACAATGGATGTTGTGAAGTAAGAATGTAGGTGTTTGAAGTCATAGAGTGGAGGTGTGTGAAGTCACATAATGGAGGTGTGTGAAGTCATAGAAAGGAGGTGTGTGAAGTCATAGAATTGAGGTGTGTGAAGTCATAGAATGGAGGTGTGTGAAGTCATAAAATGGAGGTGTGTGAACTCGTGAACTCATAGAATGGAGGTGTGTGAAGTCAAAATGGAGTTGTGGGAAATCATAAAATGGTGTTTTTTGATGTCAACGAATGGAGGTGTGTGAAGTCATAGAATGGAGGTGTGTGAAGTCACCGAATGGAGGTGTGTGAAGTCACAGAATGGAGGTGTGTGAACTCAGAATGGAGGTGTGTGAAGCCACAGAATGGAGGTGTGTGAAGTCATAGAATGGAAGTGTGTGAAGTCATAGAATGGAGGTGTGTGAAGGAAGAATGGAGGTGTGTGAAGTCACAGAATGGAGGTGTGTGAAGTCAGAATGGAGGTGAGTGAAGTCTTAGAATGGAGGTGTGTGAAGTCATAGAATGGAGGTGTGTGAAGTCACAGAATGGAGGTATGTGAAGTCATAGAATGGAGGTGTGTGAAGTCATAAAATGGAGGTGTGTGAATTCATAGAATGGAGGTGTGTGAAGTCACAATGGAGTTGTGTGAAGTCATAGAATGGTTGTTTTTGATGTCAACGAATGGAGGTGTGTGAAGTCATAGAATGGAGGTGTGTGAAGTCAGATTGGAGGTGTGTGAAATCACAGAATGGAGGTGTGTCAACTCAGAAATGAGGTGTGTGAAGTCATAGAATGGAGGTGTGTGAAGTTATAGAATGGAAGTCTGTGAAATCATAGAATGGAGGTGTGTGAAGTCAAAGAATTGAGGTATGTGAAGTCAGAATGGAGGTGTGTGAAGTCAGAATGGAGGTGTGTGAAGTCATAGAATGGAAGTGTGTGAAGTCATAGAATGGAGGTCTGTGAACTTAGAATGGGGGTTTGTGAAGACATAGAATGGAGGTGTGTGAACTCAGAATGGAGGTGTGTGAAGTCACAGAATGGAGGTGTGTGAAGTCATAGAATGGAGGTGTGTGAAATCACATAATGGAGGTGTGTGGATTCATAGAATGGATGTGTGTGAAGTCATAGGATGGAGGTGTGTGAAGTCATAGAATGGAGGTGTGTGAAGTCACAGAATGGAGGTGTGTGAAGTCATAGAATGGAAGTGTGTGAAGTCATAGAATGGAGGTGTGTGAAGGAAGAATGTAGGTGTGTGAAGTCACAGAATGGAGGTGTGTGAATTCAGAGTGGAGGTGTGTGAAGTCACAGAATGGAGGTTTGTGAAGTCATAGAATGGAGGTGTGTGAAGTCAGAGAATGGATGTTTGTGAAGTAAGAATGAAGGTGTGTGAAGTCATAGAATAGAGGTGTGTGAAGTGAAATTGGAGGTGTGTGAACTCATAGAATGGAGGTGTGTGAACTCATAGAATGGAGGTGTGTGAAGTCATGGAATGGAGGTGTGTGAAGTCAAAGAATGGAGGTGTGTGAAGTGAAACAATAGAGGTGTTTGAAGTCACAGAATGGAGGTGTGTGAAGTCACAGAATGGAAGTGTGTGAAGCCAAAACGGAGGTGTGTGAAGTCACAGAATGGAGGTGTGTGAAGTCACAGAATGGAGGTGTGTGAAGTCACAGAATGGAGGTGTGTGAAATCATAGAATGGAGGTGTGTGAAGTCAGAATGGAGGTGTGTGAAGTCACAGAATGGAGGTGTGTGAAGTCACAGAATGGAGGTGTATGAAGTCAGAATGAAGGTGTGTGAAGTCACAGAATGGAGGTGTGTGAAGTCACAGAATGGATGTTTGTGAAGTAAGAATGAAGGTGTTTGAAGTCATAGAGTGGAGGTGTGTGAAGTCACAGAATGGAGGTGTGTGAAGTCAGATTGGAGGTGTGTGAAATCACAGAATGGAGGTGTGTGAATTCATAGAATGGAGGTGTGTGAAGTCATAAAATGGAGGTGTGTGAACTCATAGAATGGAGGTGTGTGAAGTCAAAATGGAGTTTTGTGAAGTGATAGAATGGTGTTTTTTGATGTCAACGAATGGAGGTGTGTAAAGTCATAGAATGGAGGTGTGTGAAGTCAGATTGGAGGTGTGTGAAATCACAGAATGGAGGTGTGTGAAGTCACAGAATGGAGGTGTGTAAACCCAGAATGTAGGTGTGTGAAGCCACAGAATGGAGGTGTGTGAAGTCATAGAATGGAAGTGTGTGAAATCCTAGAATGGAGGTGTGTGAAGTCACAGAATTGAGGTGTGTGAAGTCAGAATGGAGGTGCGTGAAGTCAGAATGGAGGGGAGTGAATTCATAGAATGGAGGTGTGAGAAGTCATAGAATGGAGGTCTGTGAACTCAGAATGGAGGTTTGTGAAGTCATAGAATGGAATTGTGTGAACTCAGAATGGAGGTGTGTGAAGTCACAGATTGGAGGTGTGTGAAATCATAGAATGGAGGTTTGTGAACTCACGGAATGGAGGTGTGTTAATTCATAGAATGGAGGTGTGTGAAGTCATAGGATCGACGTGTGTTAAGTCACAGAAGGGAGGTGTGTGAAGTCACAGAATGGAGGTGTGTGAAGTCACAGAATGGAGGTGTGTGAACTCAGAATGTAGGTGTGTGAAGCCACAGAATGGAGGTGTGTGAAGGCATAGAATGGAAGTGTGTGAAGTCATAGAAAGCAGGTGTGTGAACTCAGAATGGAGGCGTGTGAAGTCACAGAATGGAGGTTTGTGAAGTCATAGATTGGAGGTGTGTGAAGTCAGAGAATGGATGTTTCTGAAGTAAGAATGAAGGTGTGTGAAGTCATAGAATGGAGATGTGTGAAGTCACAATGGAGTTGTGTGAAGTCATAGAATGGTTGTTTTTGATGTCAACGAATGGAGGTGTGTGAAGTCATGGAATGGAGGTGTGTGAAGTCAGATTGGAAGTGTGTGAAATCACAGAATGGAGGTGTGTCAACTCGAAAATAAGGTGTGTGAAGTCATAGAATGGAGGTGTGTGAAGTCATAGAAAGGAAGTGTGTGAAATCATAGAATGGAGGTGTGTGAAGTCAAAGAATTGAGGTGTGTGAAGTCAGAATGGAGGTGTGTGAAGTCAGAATGGAGGTGTGTGAAGTCATAGATTGGAAGTGTGTGAAATCATAGAATGGAGGTCTGTGAACTCAGAATGGGGGTTTGTGAAGTCATAGAGTGGAGGTGTGTGAAGTCACAGAATGGAGGTGTGTGAAGTCAGATTGGAGGTGTGTGAAATCACAGAATGGAGGTGTGTGAATTCATAGAATGGAGGTGTGTGAAGTCATAAAATGGAGGTGTGTGAACTCATAGAATGGAGGTGTGTGAAGTCAAAATGGAGTTTTGTGAAGTCATAGAATGGTGTTTTTTGATGTCAACGAATGGAGGTGTGTAAAGTCATAGAATGGAGGTGTGTGAAGTCAGATTGGAGGTGTGTGAAATCACAGAATGGAGGTGTGTGAAGTCACAGAATGGAGGTGTGTAAACCCAAAATGTAGGTGTGTGAAGTCATAGAATGGAGGTGTGTGAAGTCACAGAATGGAGGTGTGTGAAGTGAAACAATAGAGGTGTGTGAAGTCACAGAATGGAGGTGTGTGAAGTCACAGAATGGAGGTGTGTGAAGTCACAGAATGGAAGTGTGTAAAGTCATAGAATGGAGGTGTGTGAAGGAAGAATGGAGGTGTGTGAAGTCACAGAATGGAGGTGTGTGAATTCAGAATGGAGGTGTGTGAAGTCACACAATGGAGGTTTGTGAAGTCATAGAATGGAGGTGTGTGAAGTCAGAGAATGGATGTTTCTGAAGTAAGAATGAAGGTGTCTGAAGTCATAGAATGGAGATGTGTGAAGTCAAATTGGAGGTGTGTGAACTCATAGAATGGAGGTGTGTGAACTCATAGAATGGAGGTTTGTGAAGTCATGGAATGGCGGTGTGTGAAGTCAGAGAATGGATGTTTCTGAAGTAAGAATGAAGGTGTGTGAAGTCATAGAATGGAGATGTGTGAAGTCAAATTGGAGGTGTGTGAACTCATAGAATGGAGGTGTGTGAACTCATAGAATGGAGGTTTGTGAAGTCATGGAATGGCGGTGTGTGATGTCAAAGAATGGAGGTGTGTGAAGTGAAACAATAGAGGTGTGTGAAGTCACAGAATGGAGGTGTGTGAAGTCACAGATTGGAAGTGTGTGAAGGCAAAAGGGAGGTGTGTGAAGTCACAGAATGGAGGTGTGTGAAGTCACAGAATGGAGGTGTGTGAAGTCAAAAAGGTGGTGTGTGAAGTCACAGAATGGAGGTGTGTTAATTCATAGAATGGAGCTGTGTGAAGTCACAATGGAGGTGTGTGAAGTCATAGAATGGAGGTGTGTGAAGTCAGAACGGAGGTGTGTGAAGTCACCCAATTGAGGTGTGTGAACTCAGAATGGAGGTGTGTGAAGTCATAGATGGAGGTGTGTGAAGTCATAGTATGGAGGTGTGTGAAATCACAGAATGGAGTTTTGTGAAGTCACAGAATGGAGCTGAGTGAAGTCAGAACGGAGGTGTGTGAAGTTATAGAATGGAGGTGTGTGAAGTCAGAATGGAGGTGTGTGAACTCATAGAATGGAGGTGTGTGAAGTCACAATGGAGGTGTGTGAAGTCATAGAATGGAGGTGTGTGAAGTCACAGAATGGAGGTGTGTGAATTCATAGAATGGAGGTGTGTGAAGTCATAGAATGGAGGTGTGTGAAGTCATAGAATGGAGGTGTGTGAATTCATAGAATGGAGGTGTGTGAAGTCACAGAATGGAGGTTTGTGTACTCAAAATGGAGGTGTTTGAAGTCAAAGAATGGAGGTTTGTGAACTCATAGAATGGAAGTGTGTGAAGTCATAGAATGGAGGTGTGTGAACCCAGAATGCAGGTTTGTGAAGTCACAGAATGGAGGTTTGTGAAGTCATACAAGGGAGGTGTGTGAAGTCATAAAATGGATGTTTCTAAAGTAAGAATGAAGGTGTATGAAGTCATAGAATGGAGGTGTGTGAAGTCAAAATGGAGGTGTGTGAACTCATAGAATGGAGGTGTGTGAACTCATAGAATTGAGGTTTGTGAAGTCATGGAATGGAGGTGTGTGAAGTCCAAGTATTGAGGTGTGTGAAGTCAAAGAATGGAGGTGTGTGAAGTCACAGAATGGAGGTTGCCGGGGCGAACCGGCGGCAAACCAGGGTTCGCAGATTGGGAGTCCTGAAATCGGGGGCAAGGACTAGCAAGAAATAGAAGAGAGACAGACACAGCGGGTCCGGGATGTCCGCAGTCCATGTAAAGACTGCCGAGACTGCCGGTTTATTTTCCACTCCCCCTTCTTCCCTCCTCCTGACCCAGGGAACCTCCAGGTGTGACATTCATATGGTAATTCTCAGGTCATTTGCATAGAATAGGGCCAGAAAGCTATAAGACAATAAAGCCATCCTCTGATGCAAGCCAAGGTACACTTTGATTCCACTCTGGCTCACAACAGGAGGTGTGTGAAGTCACAGAATTGAAATGTGTGAAGTCAAAATGGAGGTGTGTGAAGTCACAGAATGGAGATCTGTGAAGACACAGAATAGAGCTGTGTGAAGTCAGAATGGAAGTGTGTGAAGTCAGAATGGAGGTGTGTGAACTCATGGAATGAAGGTGTGTGAAGTAAAATTGCAGGTGTGTGAAGTCATAGAATGGAGTTGTGTGAAGTCATAGAATGGAGGTGTGTGAAGTCACAGAATGGAGGTGTGTGAAGTCATAGAATGGAGGTGTGTGAAATCACAGAATGGAGGTGTGTGAAGTCATAGAATGCAGATGTGTGAAGTCAAATTGGAGGTGTGTGAACTCATAGAATGGAGGACTGTGAACTCAGAATGGAGGTTTGTGAAGTCATAGAATGGAGGTGTGTGAAGTCATAGAATGGAGGTGTGTGAAGTCACAGAATGGAGGTGTGTGAAGTCAAAAAGGTTGTGTGTGAAGTCACAGAATGGAGGTGTGTGAATTCATAGAATGGAGCTGTGTGAAGTCAGAATGGAGGTGTGTGAAGTCAGAATGGAGGGGTGTGAAGTAAGAATGGAGGTTTGTGAAGTCATAGAATGGAGATGTGTGAAGTCACAGAATGGAGGTGTGTGAATTCATAGAATGGAGTTGTGTGAACTCCTAGAATGGAAGTGTGTGAAATCATAGAATGGAGGTGTGTGAAGTCACAGAATTGAGGTTGTGAAGTCAGAATGGAGGTGTGTGAAGTCAGAATGGAGATGAGTGAAGTCATAGAATGGAGGTGTGTGAAGTCATAGAATGGAGGTCTGTGAACTCAGAATGGAGGTTTGTGAAGTCATAGAATGGAGGTGTGTGAACTCAGAATGGAGGTGTGTGAAGTCACAGAATGGAGGTGTGTGAAGTCATAGAATGGAGGTTTGTGAACTCACAGAATGGAGGTGTGTTAATTCATAGAATGGAGGTGTGTGAAGTCATAGGATCGAGGTGTGTGAAGTCACAGAATGGAGGTGTGTGAAGTCACAGAATGGAGGTGTGTGAAGTCACAGAATGGAGGTGTGTGAACTGAGAATGTAGGTGTGTGAAGCCTCAGAATGGAGGTGTGTGAAGTCATAGAATGGAAGTGTGTGAAGTCATAGAAAGAAGGTGTGTGAACTCAGAATGGAGGTGTGTGAAGTCACAGAATGGAGGTTTGTGAAGTCATTGAATGGAGGTGTGTGAAGTCAGAGAATGGATCTTTCTGAAGTAAGAATGAAGGTTTGTGAAGTCATAGAATGGAGATGTGTGAAGTCAAATTGGAGGTGTGTGAACTTATAGAATGGAGGTGTGTGAACTCATAGAATGGAGGTTTGTGAAGTCATGGAATGTCGGTGTGTGAAGTCAAAGAATGGAGGTGTGTGAAGTGAAACAATAGAGGTGTGTGAACTCACAGAATGGAGGTGTGTGAAGTCACAGATTGGAAGTGTGTGAAGGCAAAACGGAGGTGTGTGAAGTCACAGAATGGAGGTGTGTGAAGTCACAGAATGGATGTGTGTGAAGTCAAAAAGGTGGTGTGTGAAGTCACAGAATGGAGGTGTGTGTAGTCATAGAATGGAGGTGCGTGAAATCATAGAATGGAGGTGTGTGAAGTCAGAATGGAGGTGTGTGAAGTCACAGAATTGAGGTGTGTGAAGTCACAGAATGGAGATGTGTGAAGTCAGAATGAAGGTGTGTGAAGTCACAGAATGGAGGTGTGTGAAGTCACAGAATGGATGTTTGTGAAGTGAGAATGTAGGTGTTTGAAGTCATAGAGTGGAGGTGTCTGAAGTCACAGAATGGAGGTGTGTGAAGTCATAGAATGGAGGTGTGTGAAGTCATAGAATTGAGGTGTGTGAAGTCATAGAATGGAGGTGTGTGAAGTCATAAAATGGAGGTTTGTGAACTCATAGAATGGCCGTGTGTTAATTCATAGAATGGAGCTGTGTGAAGTCAGAATGGAGGTGTGTGATATCATAGAATGGAGGTGTGTGAAGAGAATGGAGGTGTGTCACGTCACAGAACTGAGGTGTGTGAAGTCAGAGAATGGAGGTGTGTGAAGTCATAAAATTGAGGTGTGTGAAGTCATAGAATGGAGGTGTGTGAAGTGAGAATGGAGGTGTGTGAAGTCATAGACTGAGGTGGGTGAAGTCATAGAAAGGAGGTGTGGGAAGTCATAGAATGGAGGAGTGTGAAGTCACAGAGTGGAGGTGAGTGAAGTCACAGATTCGAGGTCTGTGATGTGATAAAATGGAGGTGTGTGAAGTCAGAATGGAGGTGTGTGAAATCATAGAATGGAGATGTGTGAACACATAGAATGGAGTTGTGTGACGTCACAATGTAAGTGTGTGAAGTCATAGAATGGAGGTGTGAGAAGTCACAGAATGGAGGTGTGTGAAGTCATAAAATGAAGGTGTGTGAAGTCAGAACGGAGGTGTGTGTAGTCACACAATGGAGGTGTGTGAACTCAGAATGGAGGTGTGTGAAGTCATAGATTGAGATGTGTGAAGTCATAGTATGGAGGTGTGTGAAATCACAGAATGAAGTTTTGTGAAATCACAGAATGGAGCTGAGTGAAGTCAGAACGGAGGTGTGTGAAGTCATAGAATGCAGGTGTGTGAAGTCAGAATGGAGGTGTGTGAACTCATAGAATGGAGGTGTGTGAAGTCACAATGGAGGTGTGTGAAGTCATAGAATGGAGGTTTGTGAAGTCACAGAATGGAGGTGTGTGAATTCATAGAATGGAGGTGTGTGAAGTCATAGAATGGAGGTGTGTGAAGTCATAGAATGGAGGTGTTTGAATTCATAGAATGGAGGTGTGTGAAGTCACAGAATGGAGGTTTGTGTACTCAAAATGGAGGTGTTTGAAGTCAAAGAATGGAGATGTGTGAAGTCATAGAATGGAAGTGTGTGAAGTCATAGAATGGAGGTGTGTGAAGTCATAGAATGGATGTTTCTAAAGTAAGAATGAAGGTGTATGAAGTCATAGAATGGAGGTGTGTGAAGTCAAAATGGAGGTGTGTGAACTCATAGAATGGAGGTGTGTGAACTCATAGAATTGAGGTTTGTGAATCATGGAATGGAGGTGTGTGAAGTCCAAGAATTGAGGTGTGTGAAGTCAAATAATGGAGGTGTGTGAAGTCACAGAATGGAGGTTGCCGGGGCGAACCGGCGGCAAACCAGGGTTCGCAGATTGGGAGTCCTGAAATCGGGGGCAAGGACTAGCAAGAAATAGAAGAGAAACAGACACAGCCTGTCCGGGATGTCCGCAGTCCAGGTAAAGACTACCGAGACTGCCAGTTTATTTTCCACTCCCCCTTCTTCCCTCCTCTGGACCCAGGGAACCTCCAGGTGTGACATTCATATGGTAATTCTCAGGTCATTTGCATAGAATAGGGCCAGAAAGCAATAAGACAATAAAGCCATCGTCTGATGCAAGCCAAGGTACACTTTGATTCCACTCTGGCTCACAACAGGAGGTGTGTGAAGTCACAGAATTGAAGTGTGTGAAGTCAAAATGGAGGTGTGTGAAGTCACAGAATGGAGGTCTGTGAAGACACAGAATAGAGGTGTGTGAAGTCAGAATGGAAGTGTGTGAAGTCAGAAGGGAGGTGTGTGAAATCATAGAATGGAGGTGTGTGAAGCCACAACGCAGGTGTGTGAACTCATGGAATGAAGGTGTGTGAAGTAAAATTGCAGGTGTGTGAAGTCATAGAATGGAGTTGTGTGAAGTCATAGAATGGAGGTGTGTGAAGTCATAGAATGGAGGTGTGTGAAGTCATAGAATGGAGGTGTGTGAAGTCACACAATGGAGGTGTGTGAAGTCATAGAATGCAGATGTGTGAAGTCAAATTGGAGGTGTGTGAACTCATAGAATGGAGGACTGTGAACTCAGAATGGAGCTTTCTGAAGTCATAGAATGGAGGTGTGTGAAGTCACAGAATGGAGGTGTGTGAAGTCACAGAATGGAGGTGTGTGAAGTCAAAAAGGTGGTGTGTGAAGTCACAGAATGGAGGTGTGTGAATTCATAGAATGGAGCTGTGTGAAGACAGAGTGGAGGTGTGTGAAGTCAGAATGGAGGGGTGTGAAGTCAGAATGGAGATTTGTGAAGTCATAGAATGGAGGTGTGTGAAGTCACAGAATGGAGGTGTGTGAATTCATAGAATGGAGGTGTGTGAAGTCATAGAATGGAAGTGTGTGAAATCATAGAATGGAGGTGTGTGAAGTCACAGAATTGAGGTTGTGAAGTCAGAATGGAGGTGTGTGAAGTCAGAATGGAGGTGAGTGAAGTCATAGAGGGGAGGTGTGTGAAGTCATAGAATGGAGGCCTGTGAACTCAGAATGGAGGTTTGTGAAGTCATAGAATGGAGGTGTATGAACTCAGAATGGAGGTGTGTGAAGTCACAGAATGGAGGTGTGTTAAGTCATAGAATGGAGGTTTTTGAACTCACAGAATGGAGGTGTGTTAATTCATAGAATGGAGGTGTGTGAAGTCATAGGATCGAGGTGTGTGAAGTCACAGAATGGAGGTGTGTGAAGTCACAGAATGGAGGTGTGTGAACTCAGAATGTAGGTGTGTGAAGCCACAGAATGGAGGTGTGTGAAGTCATAGAATGGAAGTGTGTGAAGTCATAGAAAGGAGGTGTGTGAACTCAGAATGGAGGTGTGTGAAGTCACAGAATGGAGGTTTGTGAAGTCATTGAATGGAGGTGTGTGAAGTCAGAGAATGGATGTTTCTGAAGTAAGAATGAAGGTGTGTGAAGTCATAGAATGGAGATGTGTGAAGTCAAATTGGAGGTGTGTGAACTCATAGAATGGAGGTGTGTGAACTCATAGAATGGAGGTGTGTGAAGTCAAGATGGAGTTGTGTGAAATCATAAAATGGTGTTTTTTGATGTCAACGAATGGAGGTGTGTGAAGTCATAGAATGGAGGTTTGTGAAGTCACAGAATGGAGGTGTGTGAAGTCACAGAATGGAGGTGTGTGAACTCAGAATGGAGGTGTGTGAAGCCACAGAATGGAGGTGTGTGAAGTCATAGAATGGAAGTGTGTGAAGTCATAGAATGGAGGTGTGTTAAGGAAGAATGGAGGTGTGTGAAGTCACAGAATGGAGGTGTGTGAATTCAGAATGGAGGTGTGTGAAGTCAGAATGGAGGTGAGTGAATTCATCGAATGGAGGTGTGTGAAGTCATAGAATGGAGGTCTGTGAACTCAGAATGGAGGTTTGTGAAGTCATATAATGGAGGTGTGTGAAGTCACAGAATGGAGGTGTGTGAAGTCATAGAATGGAGGTGTGTGAAGTCATAAAATGGAGGTGTGTGAATTCATAGAATGGAGGTTTGTGAAGTCACAATGGAGTTGTGTGAAGTCATAGAATGGTTGTTTTTGATGTCAACGAATGGAGGTGTGAAGTCATAGAATGGAGGTGTGTGAAGTCAGATTGGAGGTGTGTGATATCACAGAATGGAGGTGTGTCAACCCAGAAATGAGGTGTGTGAAGTCATAGAATGGAGGTGTGTGAAGTTATAGAATGGAAGTGTGTGAAATCATCGAATGGAGGTGTGTGAAGTCAAAGAATTGAGGTATGTGAAGTCAGAATGGAGGTGTGTGAAGTCAGAATGGAGGTGTGTGAAGTCATAGAATGGAAGTGTGTGAAGTCATAGAATGGAGGTCTGTGAACTCAGAATGGGGGTTTGTGATGTCATAGAATGGAGGTGTGTGAACTCAGAATGGAGGTGTGTGAAGTCACAGAATGGAGGTGTGTGAAGTCATAGAATGGAGGTGTGTGAAATCACAGAATGGAGGTGTGTGAATTCATAGAATGGAGGTGTGTGAAGTCATAGGATCGAGGTGTGTGAAGTCACAGAATGGAGGCGTGTGAAGTCAGAATAGAGGTGTGTGACGCCACAGAATGGACCTTTGTGAAGTCATAGAATGGAAGTTTGTGAAGTCATAGAATGGAGGTGTGCGAAGGAAGAATGGAGGTGTGTGAAGTCACAGAATGGAGGTGTGTGAATTCAGAATGGAGGTGTGTGAAGTCACAGAATGGAGGTTTGTGAAGTTATAGAATGGAGGTGTGTGAAGTCAGAGAATGGATATTTCTGAAGTAAGAATGAAGGTTTGTGAACTCATAGAATGGAGGTGTGTGAAGTCATGGAATGGAGGTGTGTGAAGTCAAAGAATGGAGGTGTGTGAAGTGAAACAACAGAGGTGTGTGAAGTCACAGAATGGAGGTATGTGAAGTCACAGAATGGAAGTGTGTGAAGTCAAAACGGAGGTGTGTGAAGTCACAGAATGGAGGTATGTGAAGTCACAGAATGGAGGTGTGTGAAGTCAAAAAGGTGGTGTGTGAAGTCACAGAATTGAGGTGTGTGAAGTCATAAGTGGAGGTGTGTGAAATCATAGAATGGAGGTGTGTGAAGTCAGAATGGAGGTGTATGAAGTCACAGAATTGAGGTGTATGAAGTCACAGAATGGAGGTGTGTGAAGTCAGAATGAAGGTGTGTGAAGTCACAGAATGGAGGTGTGTGAAGTCACATTGGAGGTGTGTGAAATCACAGAATGGAGGTGTGTGAAGTCATAGAATGGAGGTGTGTGAAGTCATAAAATGGAGGTGTGTGAACTCATAGAATGGAGGTGTGTGAAGTCAAAATGGAGTTTTGTGAAGTCATAGAATGGTGTTTTTTGATGTCAACGAATGGAGGTGTGTGAAGTCATAGAATGGAGGTGTGTGAAGTCAGATTGGAGGTGTGTGAAATCACAGAATGGAGGTGTGTGAAGTCACAGAATGGAGGTGTGTAAACTCAGAATGTAGGTGTGTGAAGCCACAGAATGGAGGTCTGTGAAGTGATAGAATGGAAGTGTGTGAAATCATAGAATGGAAGTGTGTGAAGTCACAGAATTGAGGTGTGTAAAGTCAGAATGGAGGTGTGTGAAGTCAGAATGGAGGTGTGTGAAGTCATAGAATGGAAGTGTGTGAAGTCATAGAATGGAGGTCTGTGAACACAGAATGGGGGTTTGTGAAGTCATAGAATGGAGGTGTGTGAAGTGATAGAATGGAGGTGTATGAAGTCATAGAATGGAGGTGTTTGAAGGCATAAAATGGAGGTGTGTGAATTCATAGAATGGAGGTTTGTGAAGTCACAATGGAGTTGTGTGAACTCATAGCATGGTTGTTTTTGATGTCAACGAATGGAGGTGTGAAGTCATAGAATGGAGGTGTGTGAAGTCAGATTGGAGGTGTGTGAAATCACAGAATGGAGGTGTGTCAACCAAGAAATGAGGTGTGTGAAGTCATAGAATGGAGGTGTGTGAAGTTATAGAATGGAAGTGTGTGAAATCATAGAATGGCGGTGTGTGAAGTCACAGAATTGAGGTGTGTGAAGTCAGAATGGAGGTGTATTAAGTCAGAATGGAGGTGAGTGAAGTCATAGAATGGAGGTGTGTGAAGTCATAGAATGGAGGTGTGTGAAGACAGAATGGAGGTGAGTGAAGTCATAGAATGGAGGTGTGTGAAGTCATAGAATGGAGGTCTGTGAACTAAGAATGGAGGTTTGTGAAGTCATAGAATGGAGGTGTGTGAACTCAGAATGGAGGTGTGTGAAGTCACAGAATGGAGGTGTGTGAAGTCATAGAATGGAGGTTTGTGAACTCACAGAATGGAGGTTTGTTAATTCATAGAATGGAGGTGTGTGAAGTCATAGGATCGAGGTGTGTGAAGTCACAGAATGGAGGTGTGTGAAGTCACAGAATGGAGGTGTGTGAAGTCACAGAATGGAGGTGTGTGAACTCAGAATAGATGTGTGTGACGCCACAGAATGGAGGTGTGTGAAGTCATAGAATGGAAGTGTGTGAAGTCATAGAAAGGAGGTGTGTGAACTCAAAATGGAGGTGTGTGAAGTCACAGAATCGAGGTTTGTGAAGTCATAGAATGGAGGTGTGTGAAGTCAGAGAATGGATGTTTCTGAAGTAAGAATGAAGGTGTGTGAAGTCATAGAATGGAGATGTGTGAAGTCACAATGGAGTTGTGTGAAGTCATAGAATGGTTGTTTTTGATGTCAACGAATGGAGGTGTGTGAAGTCATGGAATGGAGGTGTGTGAAGTCAGATTGGAAGTGTGTGAAATCACAGAATGGAGGTGTGTCAACTCAGAAATGAGGTGTGTGAAGTCATAGAATGGGGGTGTATGAAGTCATAGAATGGAAGTGTGTGAAATCATAGAATGGAGGTGTGTGAAGTCAAAGAATTGAGGTGTGTGAAGGCAGAATGGAGGTGTGTGAAGTCAGAATGGAGGTGTGTGAAGTCATAGAATGGAAGTGTGTGAAGTCATAGAATGGAGGTCTGTGAACTCAGAATGGGGGTTTGTGAAGTCATAGAATGGAGGTGTCTGAACTCAGAATGGAGGTGTTTGAAGTCACAGAATGGAGGTGTGTGAAGTCATAGAATGGAGGTGTGTGAAATCACAGAATGGAGGTGTGTGAATTCGTAGAATGGAGGTGTGTGAAGTCATAGGATCGAGGTGTGTGAAGTCACAGAATGGAGGTGTGTGAAGTCACAGAATGGAAGTGTGTGAAGTCACAGAATGGAGGTGTGTGAACTCAGAATGGACGTGTGTGAAGCCACAGAATGGAGGTGTCTGAAGTCATAGAATGGAAGTGTGTGAAGTCATAGAATGGAGTTGGGTGAAGGAGGAATGGAGGTGTGTGAAGTCACAGAATGGAGGTGTGTGAATTCAGAATGGAGGTGTGTGAAGTCACAGAATGGAGGTTTGTGAAGTCATAGAATGGAGGTGTGTGAAGTCAGAGAATGGATGTTTCTGAAGTAAGAATGAAGGTTTGTGAAGTCATAGAATGGAGGTGTGTGAAGTGAAATTGAAGGTGTGTGAACTCATAGAACGGAGGTGTGTGAACTCATAGAATGGAGGTGTGTGAAGTCATGGAATGGAGGTGTGTGAAGTCAAAGAATGGAGGTGTGTGAAGTGAAACAATAGAGGTGTGTGAAGTCACAGAATTGAGGTGTGTGAAGTCACAGAATGGAGGTGTGTGAAGTCAGAATGAAGGTGTGTGAAATCACAAAATGGAGGTGTGTGAAGTCACAGAATGGATGTTTGTGAAGTAAGAATGAAGGTGTTTGAAGTCATAGAGTGGAGGTGTGTGAAGTCACAGAATGGAGGTGTGTGAAGTCATAGAATTGATGTGTCTGAAGTCATAGAATGGAGGTGTGTGAAGTCATAAAATGGAGGTGTGTGAACTCATAGAATGGAGGTGTGTGAAGTTAAAATGGAGTTGTGTGAAGTCATAGAATGGTGGTTTTTGATGTCAACGAATGGAGGTGTGTGAAGTCACAGAATGGAGGTGTGTGAACTCAGAATGGAGGTGTATGAAGTCACAGAATGGAGGTTTGTGAAGTCATAGAATGGAGGTGTGTGAAGTCAGAGAATGGATGTTTCTGAAGTAAGAATGAATGTGTGTGAAGTCATAGAATGGAGGTGTGTAAAGTCAAATTGGAGGTGTGTGAACTCATAGAATGGAGGTGTGTGAAGTCAGAGAATGGAGGTGTGTGAAGTCAAAGAATGGAGGTGTGTGAAGTGAAACAATAGAGGTGTGTGAAGTCACAGAATGGAGGTGTGTGAAGTCAAAGAATGGAAGTGTGTGAAGTCAAAACGGAGGTGTGTGAAGTCACAGAATGGAGGTGTGTGAAGTCACAGAATGGAGGTGTGTGAAGTCAAAAAGGTGGTGTGTGAAGTCACAGAATGGAGGTGTGTGAAGTCATAGAATGGAGGTGTGTGAAATCATAGAATGGAGGTATTTGAAGTCAGAATGGATGTGTGTGAAGTCACAGAATGGAGGTGTGTGAAGTCACAGAATGGAGGTGTGTGAAGTCAGAATGAAGGTGTGTGAAGTCACAGAATGGAGGTGTGTGAAGTCACAAAATGGATGTTTGTGAAGTAAGAATGAAGGTGTTTGAAGTCATACAGTGGAGGTGTGTGAAGTCACAGAATGGAGGTGTGTGAAGTCATAGAATGGAGGTGTGTGAAGTCATAGAATTGAGGTGTGTGAAGTCATAGTATGGAGGTGTATGAAGTCATAAAATCGAGGAGTGTGAACTCATAGAATGGATGTGTGTGAAGTCAAAATGGAGTTGTGTGAAGTCATAGAATGGTGTTTTTTGATGTCAACGAATGGAGGTGTGTGAAGTCAGATTGGAGGTGTGTGAAATCACAGAATGGAGGTGTGTGAAGTGACAGAATGGAGGTGTGTAAACTCAGAATGTAGGTGTGTGAAGCCACAGAATGGAGGTTTGTGAAGTCATAGAATGGAAGTGTGTGAAATCATTGAATGGAGTTGTGTGAAGTCACAGAATTGATGTGTGTGAAGTCAGAATGGAGCTGTGTGAAGTCGTAATGGAGGTGAGTGAAGTCATAGAATGGAGGTGTGTGAAGTCATAGAATGGAGGTCTGTGAATTCAGAATGGAGGTTTGTGAAGTCATAGAATGGAGGTGTGTGATGTCACAGAATGGAGGTGTGTGAAGTCATAGAATGGAGATGTGTGAAGTCATAAAATGGAGGTGTGTGAATTCATAGAATGGAGGTGTGTGAAGTCACAGTGGAGTTGTGTGAAGTCATAGAATGGTTGTTTTTGATGTCAACGAATGGAGGTGTGTGAAGTCATAGAATGGAGGTGTGTGAAGTCAGATTGGAGGTGTGTGATATCACAGAATGGAGGTGTGTCAACCCAGAAATGAGGTGTGTGAAGTCATAGAATGGAGGTGTGTGAAGTTATAGAATGGAAGTGTGTGAAATCATCGAATGGAGGTGTGTGAAGTCAAAGAATTGAGGTATGTGAAGTCAAAATGGAGGTGTGTGAAGTCAGAATGGAGGTGTGTGAAGTCATAGAATGGAAGTGTGTGAAGTCATAGAATGGAGGTCTGTGAACTCAGAATGGGGGTTTGTGAAGTCATAGAATGGAGGTGTGTGAACTCAGAATGGAGGTGTGTGAAGTCACAGAATGGAGGTGTGTGAAGTCATAGAATGGAGGTGTGTGAAATCACAGAATGGAGGTGTGTGAATTCATAGAATGGAGGTGTGTGAAGTCATAGGATCGAGGTGTGTGAAGTCACAGAAGGGAGGCGTGTGAAGTCAGAATAGAGGTGTGTGACGCCACAGAATGGACCTTTGTGAAGTCATAGAATGGAAGTTTGTGAAGTCATAGAATGGAGGTGTGCGAAGGAAGAATGGAGGTGTGTGAAGTCACAGAATGGAGGTGTGTGAATTCAGAATGGAGGTGTGTGAAGTCACAGAATGGAGGTTTGTGAAGTTATAGAATGGAGGTGTGTGAAGTCAGAGAATGGATGTTTCTGAAGTAAGAATGAAGGTTTGTGAACTCATAGAATGGAGGTGTGTGAAGTCATGGAATGGAGGTGTGTGAAGTCAAAGAATGGAGGTGTGTGAAGTGAAACAATAGAGGTGTGTGAAGTCACAGAATGGAGGTATGTGAAGTCACAGAATGGAAGTGTGTGAAGTCAAAACGGAGGTGTGTGAAGTCACAGAATGGAGGTATGTGAAGTCACAGAGTGGAGGTGTGTGAAGTCAAAAAGGTGGTCTGTGAAGTCACAGAATTGAGGTGTGTGAAGTCATAGAGTGGAGGTGTGTGAAATCATAGAATGGAGGTGTGTGAAGTCAGAATGGAGGTGTATGAAGTCACAGAATTGAGGTGTATGAAGTCACAGAATGGAGGTGTGTGAAGTCAGAATGAAGGTGTGTGAAGTCACAGAATGGAGGTGTGTGAAGTCACATTGGAGGTGTGTGAAATCACAGAATGGAGGTGTGTGAAGTCATAGAATGGAGGTGTGTGAAGTCATAAAATGGAGGTGTGTGAACTCATAGAATGTAGGTGTGTGAAGTCAAAATGGAGTTTTGTGAAGTCATAGAATGGTGTTTTTTGATGTCAACGAATGGAGGTGTGTGAAGTCATAGAATGGAGGTGTGTGAAGTCAGATTGGAGGTGTGTGAAATCACAGAATGGAGGTGTGTGAAGTCACAGAATGGAGGTGTGTAAACTCAGAATGTAGGTGTGTGAAGCCACAGAATGGAGGTCTGTGAAGTGATAGAATGGAAGTGTGTGAAATCATAGAATGGAAGTGTGTGAAGTCACAGAATTGAGGTGTGTAAAGTCAGAATGGAGGTGTGTGAAGTCAGAATGGAGGTGTGTGAAGTCATAGAATGGAAGTGTGTGAAGTCATAGAATGGAGGTCTGTGAACACAGAATGGGGGTTTGTGAAGTCATAGAATGGAGGTGTCTGAAATCAGAATGGAGGTGTGTGAAGTCACAGAATGGAGGTGTGTGAAGTCATAGAATGGAGGTGTGTGAAATCACAGAATGGAGGTGTGTGAATTCATAGAATGGAGGTGTGTGAAGTCATAGGATCGAGGTGTGTGAAGTCACAGAATGGAGGTGTGTGAAGTCACAGAATGGAAGTGTGTGAAGTCATAGAATGGAAGTGTGTGAAATCATAGAATGGAGTTGTGTGAAGTCAAAGAATTGAGGTGTGTAAAGTCAGAATGGAGGTGTGTGAAGTCAGAATGGAGGTGTGTGAAGTCATAGAATGGAAGTGTGTGAAGTCACAGAATGGAGGTCTGTGAACTCAGAATGGGGGTTTGTGAAGTCATAGAATGGAGGTGTCTGAAATCAGAATGGAGGTGTGTGAAGTCACAGAATGGAGGTGTGTGAAATCACAGAATGGAGGTGTGTGAATTCATAGAATGGAGGTGTGTGAAGTCATAGGATCGAGGTGTGTGAAGTCACAGAATGGAGGTGTGTGAAGTCACAGAATGGAAGTGTGTGAAGTCACAGAATGGAGGTGTGTGAACTCAGAATGGAGGTGTGTGAAGCCACAGAATGGAGGTGTGTGAAGTCATAGAATGGAAGTGTGTGAAGTCATAGAATGGAGGTGTGTGAAGGAAGAATGGAGGTGTGTGAAGTCACAGAATGGAGGTGTGTGAATTCAGAATGGAGGTGTGCTAAGTCACAGAATGGAGGTTTGTGAAGTCATAGAATGGAGGTGTGTGAAGTGAAATTGAAGGTGTGTGAACTCATAGAATGGAGGTGTGTGAACTCATAGAATGGAGGTGTGTGAAGTCATGGAATGGAGGTGTGTGAAGTCAAAGAATGGAGGTGTGTGAAGTGAAACAATAGAGGTGTGTGAAGTCACAGAATTGAGGTGTGTGAAGTCACAGAATGGAGGTGTGTGAGGTCAGAATGAAGGTGTGTGAAATCACAGAATGGAGGTGTGTGAATTCACAGAATGGATGTTTGTGAAGTAAGAATGAAGGTGTTTGAAGTCATAGAGTGGAGGTGTGTGAAGTCACAGAATGGAGGTGTGTGAAGTCATAGAATTGACGTGTGTGAAGTTATGGAATGGCGGTGTGTGAAGTCAAAGAATATAGGTGTGTGAAGTGGAACAATAGAGGTGTGTGAACTCACAGAATGGAGGTGTGTGAAGTCACAGATTGGAAGTGTGTGAAGGCAAAACGGAGGTGTGTGAAGTCACAGAATGGAGGTGTGTGAAGTCACAGAATGGAGGTGTGTGAAGTCAAAAAGGTGGTGTGTGAAGTCGCAGAATGGAGGTGTGTGAAGTCATAGAATGGAGGTGCGTGAAATCATAGAATGGAGGTATGTGAAGTCAGAATGGAGGTGTGTGAAGTCACAGAATTGAGGTGTGTGAAGTCACAGAATGGAGGTGTGTGAAGTCAGAATGAAGGTGTGTGAAGTCACAGAATGGAGGTGTGTGAAGTCACAGAATGGATGTTTGTGAAGTAAGAATGTAGGTGTTTGAAGTCATAGAGTGGAGGTGTGTGAAGTCACAGAATGAAAGTGTGTGAAGTCATAGAATGGAGATGTGTGAAGTCAAATTGGAGGTGTGTGAACTCATAGAATGGAGGTGTGTGAACTCATAGAATGGAGGTGTGTGAAGTCAAAATGGAGTTGTGTGAAATCCTAAAATGGTGTTTTTTGATGTCAACGAATGGAGGTGTGTGAAGTCATAGAATGGAGGTTTGTGAAGTCATAGAATGGAGGTGTGTGAAGTCACAGAATGGAGGTGTGTGAACTCAGAATGGAGGTGTGTGAAGCCACAGAATGGAGGTGTGTGAAGTCATAGAATGGAAGTGTGTGAAGTCATAGAATGGAGGTGTGTGAAGGAAGAATGGAGGTGTGTGAAGTCACAGAATGGAGGTGTGTGAATTCAGAATGGAGGTGTGTGAAGTCAGAATGGAGGTGAGTGAATTCATCGAATGGAGGTGTGTGAAGTCACAGAATGGAGGTCTGTGAACTCAGAATGGAGGTTTGTGAAGTCATAGAATGGAGGTGTGTGAAGTGACAGAATGGAGGTGTATGAAGTCATAGAATGGAGGTGTTTGAAGGCATAAAATGGAGGTGTGTGAATTCATAGAATGGAGGTTTGTGAAGTCACAATGGAGTTGTGTGAACTCATAGCATGGTTGTTTTTGATGTCAACGAATGGAGGTGTGAAGTCATAGAATGGAGGTGTGTGAAGTCAGATTAGAGGTGTGTGAAATCACAGAATGGAGGTGTGTCAACCAAGAAATGAGGTGTGTGAAGTCATAGAATGGAGGTGTGTGAAGTTATAGAATGGAAGTGTGTGAAATCATAGAATGGCGGTGTGTGAAGTCACAGAATTGAGGTGTGTGAAGTCAGAATGGAGGTGTATTAAGTCAGAATGGAGGTGAGTGAAGTCATAGAATGGAGGTGTGTGAAGTCATAGAATGGAGGTGTGTGAAGACAGAATGGAGGTGAGTGAAGTCATAGAATGGAGGTGTGTGAAGTCATAGAATGGAGGTCTGTGAACTAAGAATGGAGGTTTGTGAAGTCATAGAATGGAGGTGTGTGAACTCAGAATGGAGGTGTGTGAAGTCACAGAATGGAGGTGTGTGATGTCATAGAATGGAGGTTTGTGAACTCACAGAATGGAGGTTTGTTAATTCATAGAATGGAGGTGTGTGAAGTCATAGGATCGAGGTGTGTGAAGTCACAGAATGGAGGTGTGTGAAGTCACAGAATGGAGGTGTGTGAAGTCACAGAATGGAGGTGTGTGAACTCAGAATAGATGTGTGTGACGCCACAGAATGGAGGTGTGTGAAGTCATAGAATGGAAGTGTGTGAAGTCATAGAAAGGAGGTGTGTGAACTCAAAATGGAGGTGTGTGAAGTCACAGAATCGAGGTTTGTGAAGTCATAGAATGGAGGTGTGTGAAGTCAGAGAATGGATGTTTCTGAAGTAAGAATGAAGGTGTGTGAAGTCATAGAATGGAGATGTGTGAAGTCACAATGGAGTTGTGTGAAGTCATAGAATGGTTGTTTTTGATGTCAACGAATGGAGGTGTGTGAAGTCATGGAATGGAGGTGTGTGAAGTCAGATTGGAAGTGTGTGAAATCACAGAATGGAGGTGTGTCAACTCAGAAATGAGGTGTGTGAAGTCATAGAATGGGGGTGTATGAAGTCATAGAATGGAAGTGTGTGAAATCATAGAATGGAGGTGTGTGAAGTCAAAGAATTGAGGTGTGTTAAGGCAGAATGGAGGTGTGTGAAGTCAGAATGGAGGTGTGTGAAGTCATAGAATGGAAGTGTGTGAAGTCATAGAATGGAGGTCTGTGAACTCAGAATGGGGGTTTGTGAAGTCATAGAATGGAGGTGTCTGAACTCAGAATGGAGGTGTTTGAAGTCACAGAATGGAGGTGTGTGAAGTCATAGAATGGAGGTGTGTGAAATCACAGAATGGAGGTGTGTGAATTCGTAGAATGGAGGTGTGTGAAGTCATAGGATCGAGGTGTGTGAAGTCACAGAATGGAGGTGTGTGAAGTCACAGAATGGAAGTGTGTGAAGTCACAGAATGGAGGTGTGTGAACTCAGAATGGACGTGTGTGAAGCCACAGAATGGAGGTGTCTGAAGTCATAGAATGGAAGTGTGTGAAGTCATAGAATGGAGTTGTGGGAAGGAGGAATGGAGGTGTGTGAAGTCACAGAATGGAGGTGTGTGAATTCAGAATGGAGGTGTGTGAAGTCACAGAATGGAGGTTTGTGAAGTCATAGAATGGAGGTGTGTGAAGTCAGAGAATGGAGGTGTGTGAAGTGAAATTGAAGGTGTGTGAACTCATAGAACGGAGGTGTGTGAACTCATAGAATGGAGGTGTGTGAAGTCATGGAATGGAGGTGTGTGAAGTCAAAGAATGGAGGTGTGTGAAGTGAAACAATAGAGGTGTGTGAAGTCACAGAATTGAGGTGTGTGAAGTCACAGAATGGAGGTGTGTGAAGTCAGAATGAAGGTGTGTGAAATCACAGAATGGAGGTGTGTGAAGTCACAGAATGGATGTTTGTGAAGTAAGAATGAAGGTGTTTGAAGTCATAGAGTGGAGGTGTGTGAAGTCACAGAATGGAGGTGTGTGAAGTCATAGAATTGATGTGTCTGAAGTCATAGAATGGAGGTGTGTGAAGTCATAAAATGGAGGTGTGTGAACTCATAGAATGGAGGTGTGTGAAGTTAAAATGGAGTTGTGTGAAGTCATAGAATGGTGGTTTTTGATGTCAACGAATGGAGGTGTGTGAAGTCACAGAATGGAGGTGTGTGAACTCAGAATGGAGGTGTATGAAGTCACAGAATGGAGGTTTGTGAAGTCATAGAATGGAGGTGTGTGAAGTCAGAGAATGGATGTTTCTGAAGTAAGAATGAATGTGTGTGAAGTCATAGAATGGAGGTGTGTAAAGTCAAATTGGAGGTGTGTGAACTCATAGAATGGAGGTGTGTGAAGTCAGAGAATGGAGGTGTGTGAAGTCAAAGAATGGAGGTGTGTGAAGTGAAACAATAGAGGTGTGTGAAGTCACAGAATGGAGGTGTGTGAAGTCAAAGAATGGAAGTGTGTGAAGTCAAAACGGAGGTGTGTGAAGTCACAGAATGGAGGTGTGTGAAGTCACAGAATGGAGGTGTGTGAAGTCAAAAAGGTGGTGTGTGAAGTCACAGAATGGAGGTGTGTGAAGTCATAGAATGGAGGTGTGTGAAATCATAGAATGGAGGTATTTGAAGTCAGAATGGATGTGTGTGAAGTCACAGAATGGAGGTGTGTGAAGTCACAGAATGGAGGTGTGTGAAGTCAGAATGAAGGTGTGTGAAGTCACAGAATGGAGGTGTGTGAAGTCACAAAATGGATGTTTGTGAAGTAAGAATGAAGGTGTTTGAAGTCATACAGTGGAGGTGTGTGAAGTCACAGAATGGAGGTGTGTGAAGTCATAGAATGGAGGTGTGTGAAGTCATAGAATTGAGGTGTGTGAAGTCATAGTATGGAGGTGTATGAAGTCATAAAATCGAGGAGTGTGAACTCATAGAATGGATGTGTGTGAAGTCAAAATGGAGTTGTGTGAAGTCATAGAATGGTGTTTTTTGATGTCAACGAATGGAGGTGTGTGAAGTCATAGAATAGAGGTGTGTGAAGTCAGATTGGAGGTGTGTGAAATCACAGAATGGAGGTGTGTGAAGTGACAGAATGGAGGTGTGTAAACTCAGAATGTAGGTGTGTGAAGCCACAGAATGGAGGTTTGTGAAGTCATAGAATGGAAGTGTGTGAAATCATTGAATGGAGTTGTGTGAAGTCACAGAATTGATGTGTGTGAAGTCAGAATGGAGCTTTGTGAAGTCGTAATGGAGGTGAGTGAAGTCATAGAATGGAGGTGTGTGAAGTCATAGAATGGAGGTCTGTGAATTCAGAATGGAGGTTTGTGAAGTCATAGAATGGAGGTGTGTGATGTCACAGAATGGAGGTGTGTGAAGTCATAGAATGGAGATGTGTGAAGTCATAAAATGGAGGTGTGTGAAGTCACAGAATGGAGGTGTGTGAATTCAGAATGGAGGTGTGTGAAGTCACAGAATGGAGGTTTGTGAAGTCATAGAATGGAGGTGTGTGAAGTCAGAGAATGGATGTTTCTGAAGTAAGAATGAAGGTTTGTGAAGTCATAGAATGGAGGTGTGTGAAGTGAAATTGAAGGTGTGTGAACTCATAGAACGGAGGTGTGTGAACTCATAGAATGGAGGTGTGTGAAGTCATGGAATGGAGGTGTGTGAAGTCAAAGAATGGAGGTGTGTGAAGTGAAACAATAGAGGTGTGTGAAGTCACAGAATTGAGGTGTGTGAAGTCACAGAATGGAGGTGTGTGAAGTCAGAATGAAGGTGTGTGAAATCACAGAATGGAGGTGTGTGAAGTCACAGAATGGATGTTTGTGAAGTAAGAATGAAGGTGTTTGAAGTCATAGAGTGGAGGTGTGTGAAGTCACAGAATGGAGGTGTGTGAAGTCATAGAATTGATGTGTCTGAAGTCATAGAATGGAGGTGTGTGAAGTCATAAAATGGAGGTGTGTGAACTCATAGAATGGAGGTGTGTGAAGTTAAAATGGAGTTGTGTGAAGTCATAGAATGGTGGTTTTTGATGTCAACGAATGGAGGTGTGTGAAGTCACAGAATGGAGGTGTGTGAACTCAGAATGGAGGTGTATGAAGTCACAGAATGGAGGTTTGTGAAGTCATAGAATGGAGGTGTGTGAAGTCAGAGAATGGATGTTTCTGAAGTAAGAATGAATGTGTGTGAAGTCATAGAATGGAGGTGTGTAAAGTCAAATTGGAGGTGTGTGAACTCATAGAATGGAGGTGTGTGAAGTCAGAGAATGGAGGTGTGTGAAGTCAAAAATGGAGGTGTGTGAAGTGAAACAATAGAGGTGTGTGAAGTCACAGAATGGAGGTGTGTGAAGTCAAAGAATGGAAGTGTGTGAAGTCAAAACGGAGGTGTGTGAAGTCACAGAATGGAGGTGTGTGAAGTCACAGAATGGAGGTGTGTGAAGTCAAAAAGGTGGTGTGTGAAGTCACAGAATGGAGGTGTGTGAAGTCATAGAATGGAGGTGTGTGAAATCATAGAATGGAGGTATTTGAAGTCAGAATGGATGTGTGTGAAGTCACAGAATGGAGGTGTGTGAAGTCACAGAATGGAGGTGTGTGAAGTCAGAATGAAGGTGTGTGAAGTCACAGAATGGAGGTGTGTGAAGTCACAAAATGGATGTTTGTGAAGTAAGAATGAAGGTGTTTGAAGTCATACAGTGGAGGTGTGTGAAGTCACAGAATGGAGGTGTGTGAAGTCATAGAATGGAGGTGTGTGAAGTCATAGAATTGAGGTGTGTGAAGTCATAGTATGGAGGTGTATGAAGTCATAAAATCGAGGAGTGTGAACTCATAGAATGGATGTGTGTGAAGTCAAAATGGTGTTGTGTGAAGTCATAGAATGGTGTTTTTTGATGTCAACGAATGGAGGTGTGTGAAGTCATAGAATAGAGGTGTGTGAAGTCAGATTGGAGGTGTGTGAAATCACAGAATGGAGGTGTGTGAAGTGACAGAATGGAGGTGTGTAAACTCAGAATGTAGGTGTGTGAAGCCACAGAATGGAGGTTTGTGAAGTCATAGAATGGAAGTGTGTGAAATCATTGAATGGAGTTGTGTGAAGTCACAGAATTGATGTGTGTGAAGTCAGAATGGAGCTTTGTGAAGTCGTAATGGAGGTGAGTGAAGTCATAGAATGGAGGTGTGTGAAGTCATAGAATGGAGGTCTGTGAATTCAGAATGGAGGTTTGTGAAGTCATAGAATGGAGGTGTGTGATGTCACAGAATGGAGGTGTGTGAAGTCATAGAATGGAGATGTGTGAAGTCATAAAATGGAGGTGTGTGAATTCATAGAATGGAGGTGTGTGAAGTCACAGTGGAGTTGTGTGAAGTCATAGAATGGTTGTTTTTGATGTCAACGAATGGAGGTGTGTGAAGTCATAGAATGGAGGTGTGTGAAGTCAGATTGGAGGTGTGTGAAATCACAGAATGGAAGTGTGTCAACTCAGAAATGAGGTGTGTGAAGTCATAGAGCGGAGGTGTGTGAAGTCATAGAATGGAAGTGTGTGAAATCATAGAATGGAGGTGTGTGAAGTCAAAGAATTGAGGTGTGTGAAGTCAGACTGGAGGTGTGTGAAGTCAGAATGGAGGTGTGTGAAGTCATAGAATGGAAGTGTGCGAAATCATAGAATGGAGGTCTGTGAACACAGAATGGGGGTTTGTGAAGTCATAGAATGGAGGTGTGTGAAGGAAGAATGGAGGTGTGTGAAGTCACAGAATGGAGGTTTGTGAAGTCATAGAATGGAGGTGTGTGAAGTCAGAGAATGGATGTTTCTGAAGTAAGAATGAAGGTGTGTGAAGTCATAGAATGGAGGTGTGTGAAGTCAAATTGGAGGTGTGTGAACTCATAGAATGGATGTGTGTGAACTCATAGAATGGAGGTGTGTGAAGTCATGGAATGGAGGTGTGTGAAGTCAAAGAATGGAGGTGTGTGAAGTGAAACAATAGAGGTGTGTGAAGTCACAGAATGGAGGTGTGTGAAATCACAGAATGGAAGTGTGTGAAGTCAAAACGGAGGTGTGTGAAGTCACAGAATGGAGGTGTGTGAAGTCAAAAAGGTGGTGTGTGAACTCACAGAATGGAGTTGTGTGAAGTCAGAGAATGGAGGTGTGTGAAATCATAGAATGGAGGTGTGTGAAGTCAGAATGGCGGTGTGAGAAGTCACAGAATGCAGGTGTGTGAAGTCACAGAATGGAGGTGTGTGAAGTCAGAATGAAGGTGTGTGAAGTCATAGAATGGATGTTTGTGAAGTAAGAATGAAGGTATTTGAAGTCATAGAGTGGAGGTGTGTGAAGTCACAGAATGGAGGTGTGTGAATTCATAGAATGGAGGTGTGTGAAGTCATAAAATGGAGGTTTGTGAACTCATAGAATGGAGGTGTTTGATGTCAAAATGGAGTGTTGTGAAGTCATAGAATGGTGTTTTTTGATGTCAACGAATGGAGGTGTGTGAAGTCATAGAATGGAGGTGTGTGAAGTCAGAATGGAGGTGTGTGAAATCACAGAATGGAGGTGTGTGAAGTCACAGAATGGAGGTGTGTGAAGTCACAGAATGGATGTTTGTGAAGTAAGAATGAAGGTGTTTGAAGTCATAGAGTGGAGGTGTGTGAAGTCACAGAATGGAGGTGTGTTAATTCATAGAATGGAGGTGTGTGAAGTCATAAAATGGAGGTGTGTGAACTCATAGAATGGAGGTGTGTGAAGTCAAAATGGAGTTTTGTGAAGTCATAGAATGGTGTTTTTTGATGTCAACGAATGGAGGTGTGTGAAGTCATAGAATGGAGGTGTGTGAAGTCAAATTGGAGGTGTGTGAAATCACAGAATGCAGGTGTGTGAAGTCACAGAATGGAGGTGTGTAAACTCAGAATGTATGGGTGTGAAGCCACAGAATGGAGGTGTGTGAAGTCATAGAATGGAAGTGTGTGAAATCATAGAATGGAGGTGTGTGAAGTCACAGAATTGAGGTGTGTGAAGTCAGAATGGAGGTGTGTGAAGTCAGAATGGAGGTGTGTGAAGTCACAGAATGGAGGTGTGTGAAGTCACAGAATGGAGGTGTGTGAACTCAGAATAAATGTGTGTGACGCCACAGAATAGAGGTGTGTGAAGTCATAGAATGGAAGTGTGTGAAGTCTTAGAAAAAAGGTGTGTGAACTCAGAATGGAGGTGTGTGAAGTCACAGAATGGAGGTTTGTGAAGTCATAGAATGGAGGTGTGTGAAGTCAGAGAATGGATGTTTCTGAAGTAAGAATGAAGGTGTGTGCAGTCATAGAATGGAGATGTGTGAAGTCACAATGGAGTTGTGTGAAGTCATAGAATGGTTGTTTTTGATGTCAACGAATGGAGGTGTGTGAAGTCATGGAATGGAGGTGTGTGAAGTCAGATTGGAAGTGTGTGAAATCACAGAATGGAGGTGTGTCAACTCAGAAATGAGGTGTGTGAATCCTAGAATGGAGGTGTGTGAAGTCATAGAATGGAAGTGTGTGAAATTATAGAATGGAGGTGTGTGAAGTCAAAGAATTTAGGTGTGTAAAGTCAGAATGGAGGTGTGTGAAGTCATAGAATAGAGGTTTGTGAAATCACAGAATGGAGGTGTGCGAATTCATAGAATGGAGGTGTGTGAAGTCATAGGATCGAGGTGTGTGAAGTCACAGAATGGAGGTGTGTGAAGTCACAGAATGGAAGTGGGTGAAGTCACAGAATGGAGGTGTGTGAACTCAGAAATGGAGGTGTGTGAAGCCACAGAATGGAGGTGTGTGAAGTCATAGAATGGAAGTGTGTGAAGTCATAGAATGGAGGTGTGTGAAGGAAGAATGGAGGTGTGTGAAGTCACAGAATGGAGGTGTGTGAATTCAGAATGGAGGTGTGCTAAGTCACAGAATAGAGGTTTGTGAAGTCATAGAATGGAGGTATGTGAAGTCAGAGAATGCAGGTTTCTGAAGTAAGAATGAAGGTGTGTGAAGTCATAGAATGGACGTGTGTGAAGCCATAGAATGCAGGTTTGTGAAGTCACAATAGAGTTGTGTGAAGTCATAGAATGGTTGTGAAGTCAGATTGGAGGTGTGTGAAATCACAGAATGGAGGTGTGTCAACCCAGAAATGAGGTGTGTGAAGTCATAGAATGAAGGTGTGTGAAGTTATAGAATGGAAGTGTGTGAAATCATAGAATGGAGGTGTGTGAAGTCAAAGAATTGAGGTATGTGAAGTCAGAATGGAGGTGTGTGAAGTCAGAATGGAGGTGTGTGAAGTCATAGAATGGAAGTGTGTGAAGCCATAGAATGGAGGTCTGTGAACTCAGAATGGGGGTTTGTGAAGTCATAGAATGGAGGTGTGTGAACTCAGAATGGAGGTGTGTGAAGTCACAGAATGGAGGTGTGTGAAGTCATAGAATTGAGGTGTGTGAAATCACAGAATGGAGGTGTGTGAATTCATAGAATGGAGGTGTGTGAAGTCATAGGATCGAGGTGTGTGAAGTCACAGAATGGAGGTGTGTGAAGTCACAGAATGGAGGTGTGTGAAGTCACAGAATGGAGTTGTGTGAACTCAGAATAGAGGTGTATGACGCCACAGAATGGAGCTGTGTGACGTCATAGAATGGAAGTGTGTGAAGTCATAGAATGGAGATGTGTGAAGGAAGAATGGAGGTGTGTGAAGTCACTGAATGGAGGTGTGTGAATTCAGAATGGAGGTGTGTGAAGTCACAGAATGGAGGTTTGTGAAGTCGTAGAATGGAGGTGTGTGAAGTCACAGAATGGAGGTTTGTGAAGTCATAGAATGGAGGTGTGTGAAGTCAGAGAATGTTTCTGAAGTAAGAATGAAGGTGTGTGAAGTCATAGCATGGACGTGTGTGAAGTCAAATTGGAGGTGTGTGAACTCATAGAATGGAGGTGTGTGAACTCATAGAATGGAGGTGTGTGAAGTCATGGAATGGAGGTGTGTGAAGTCAAAGAATGGAGGTGTGTGAAGTGAAAAAATAGAGGTGTGTGAAGTCACAGAATTGAGGTGTGTGAAGTCACAGAATGGAGGTGTGTGAAGTCAGAATGAAGGTGTGTGAAATCACAGAATGGAGGTGTGTGAATTCACAGAATGGATGTTTGTGAAGTAAGAATGAAGGTGTTTGAAGTCATAGAGTGGAGGTGTGTGAAGTCACAGAATGGAGGTGTGTGAAGTCATGGAATGGCGGTGTGTGAAGTCAAAGAATGGAGGTGTGTGACGTGAAACAATAGAGGTGTGTGAAGTCACAGAATGGAGGTGTGTGAAGTCACAGAATGGAGGTGTGTGAAGTCAAAAAGTGGTGTGTGAAGTCACAGAATGGAGGTGTGTGAAGTCATAAAATGGAGGTGTGTGAACTCATAGAATGGAGGTGTGTGAAGACAAAATGGAGTTGTGTGAAATCATAAAATGGTGTTTTTTGATGTCAACGAATGGAGGTGTGTGAAGTCATAGAATGGAGGTTTGTGAAGTCACAGAATGGAGGTGTGTGAAGTCACAGAATGGAGGTGGGTGAACTCAGAATGGAGGTGTGTGAAGCCACAGAATGGAGGTGTGTGAAGTAATAGAATGGAAGTGTGTGAAGTCATAGAATGGAGGTGTGTGAAGGAAGAATGGAGGTGTGTGAAGTCACAGAATGGAGGTGTGTGAATTCAGAATGGAGGTGTGTGAAGTCAGAATGGAGATGAGTGAATTCATAGAATGTAGGGGTGTGAAGTCATAGAATGGAGGTCTGTGAACTCAGAATGGAGGTTTGTGAAGTCATAGAATGGAGGTGTGTGAAGTCACAGAATGGAGGTGTGTGAAGTCATAGAATGGAGGTTTGTGAAGTCATAAAATGGAGGTGTGTGAATTCATAGAATGCATGTTTGTGAAGTCACAATAGAGTTGTGTGAAGTCATAGAATGGTTGTGAAGTCAGATTGGAGGTGTGTGAAATCACAGAATGGAGGTGTGTCAACCCAGAAATGAGGTGTGTGAAGTCATAGAATGGAGGTGTGTGAAGTTATAGAATGGAAGTGTGTGAAATCATAGAATGGAGGTGTGTGAAGTCAAAGAATTGAGGTATGTGAAGTCAGAATGGAGGTGTGTGAAGTCATAGAATGGAAGTGTGTGAAGCCATAGAATGGAGGTCTGTGAACTCAGAATGGGGGTTTGTGAAGTCATAGAATGGAGGTGTGTGAACTCAGAATGGAGGTGTGTGAAGTCACAGAATGGAGGTGTGTGAAGTCATAGAATTGAGGTGTGTGAAATCACAGAATGGAGGTGTGTGAATTCATAGAATGGAGGTGTGTGAAGTCATAGGATCGAGGTGTGTGAAGTCACAGAATGGAGGTGTGTGAAGTCACAGAATGGAGGTGTGTGAAGTCACAGAATGGAGTTGTGTGAACTCAGAATAGAGGTGTATGACGCCACAGAATGGAGCTGTGTGACGTCATAGAATGGAAGTGTGTGAAGTCATAGAATGGAGATGTGTGAAGGAAGAATGGAGGTGTGTGAAGTCACTGAATGGAGGTGTGTGAATTCAGAATGGAGGTGTGTGAAGTCACAGAATGGAGGTTTGTGAAGTCGTAGAATGGAGGTGTGTGAAGTCACAGAATGGAGGTTTGTGAAGTCATAGAATGGAGGTGTGTGAAGTCAGAGAATGTTTCTGAAGTAAGAATGAAGGTGTGTGAAGTCATAGCATGGACGTGTGTGAAGTCAAATTGGAGGTGTGTGAACTCATAGAATGGAGGTGTGTGAACTCATAGAATTGAGGTGTGTGAAGTCATGGAATGGAGGTGTGTGAAGTCAAAGAATGGAGGTGTGTGAAGTGAAACAATAGAGGTGTGTGAAGTCACAGAATTGAGGTGTGTGAAGTCACAGAATGGAGGTGTGTGAAGTCAGAATGAAGGTGTGTGAAATCACAGAATGGAGGTGTGTGAATTCACAGAATGGATGTTTGTGAAGTAAGAATGAAGGTGTTTGAAGTCATAGAGTGGAGGTGTGTGAAGTCACAGAATGGAGGTGTGTGAAGTCATGGAATGGCGGTGTGTGAAGTCAAAGAATGGAGGTGTGTGACGTGAAACAATAGAGGTGTGTGAAGTCACAGAATGGAGGTGTGTGAAGTCACAGAATGGAGGTGTGTGAAGTCATAAAATGGAGGTGTGTGAACTCATAGAATGGAGGTGTGTGAAGACATAATGGAGTTGTGTGAAATCATAAAATGGTGCTTTTGATGTCAACGAATGGAGGTGTGTGAAGTCATAGAATGGAGGTTTGTGAAGTCACAGAATGGAGGTGTTTGAAGTCACAGAATGGAGGTGGGTGAACTCAGAATGGAGGTGTGTGAAGCCACAGAATGGAGGTGTGTGAAGTAATAGAATGGAAGTGTGTGAAGTCATAGAATGGAGGTGTGTGAAGGAAGAATGGAGGTGTGTGAAGTCACAGAATGGAGGTGTGTGAATTCAGAATGGAGGTGTGTGAAGTCAGAATGGAGATGAGTGAATTCATAGAATGTAGGGGTGTGAAGTCATAGAATGGAGGTCTGTGAACTCAGAATGGAGGTTTGTGAAGTCATAGAATGGAGGTGTGTGAAGTCACAGAATGGAGGTGTGTGAAGTCATAGAATGGAGGTTTGTGAAGTCATAAAATGGAGGTGTGTGAATTCATAGAATGCAGGTTTGTGAAGTCACAATAGAGTTGTGTGAAGTCATAGAATGGTTGTGAAGTCAGATTGGAGGTGTGTGAAATCACAGAATGGAGGTGTGTCAACCCAGAAATGAGGTGTGTGAAGTCATAGAATGGAGGTGTGTGAAGTTATAGAATGGAAGTGTGTGAAATCATAGAATGGAGGTGTGTGAAGTCAAAGAATTGAGGTATGTGAAGTCAGAATGGAGGTGTGTGAAGTCAGAATGGAGGTGTGTGAAGTCATAGAATGGAAGTGTGTGAAGCCATAGAATGGAGGTCTGTGAACTCAGAATGGGGGTTTGTGAAGTCATAGAATGGAGGTGTGTGAACTCAGAATGGAGGTGTGTGAAGTCACAGAATGGAGGTGTGTGAAGTCATAGAATAGAGGTGTGTGAAATCACAGAATGGAGGTGTGTGAATTCATAGAATGGAGGTGTGTGAAGTCATAGGATCGAGGTGTGTGAAGTCACAGAATGGAGGTGTGTGAAGTCACAGAATGGAGGTGTGTGAAGTCACAGAATGGAGTTGTGTGAACTCAGAATAGAGGTGTATGACGCCACAGAATGGAGCTGTGTGACGTCATAGAATGGAAGTGTGTGAAGTCATAGAATGGAGATGTGTGAAGGAAGAATGGAGGTGTGTGAAGTCACTGAATGGAGGTGTGTGAATTCAGAATGGAGGTGTGTGAAGTCACATAATGGAGGTTTGTGAAGTCGTAGAATGGAGGTGTGTGAAGTCACAGAATGGAGGTTTGTGAAGTCATAGAATGGAGGTGTGTGAAGTCAGAGAATAATGTTTCTGAAGTAAGAATGAAGGTGTGTGAAGTCATAGCATGGACGTGTGTGAAGTCAAATTGGAGGTGTGTGAACTCATAGAATGGAGGTGTGTGAACTCATAGATTGGAGGTGTGTGAAGTCATGGAATGGAGGTGTGTGAAGTCAAAGAATGGAGGTGTGTGAAGTGAAACAATAGAGGTGTGTGAAGTCACAGAATGGGGGTGTGTGAAGTCCCAGAATGGAAGTGTGTGAAGTCAAAACGGAGGTGTGTGAAGTCACAGAATGTAGTTGTGTGAAGTCACAGAATGGAGGTGTGTGAAGGCATAGAATGGAGGTGTGTGAAATCACAGAATGGACGTGTGTGAATTCGTAGAATGGAGGTGTGTGAAGTCATAGGATCGAGGTGTGTGAAGTCACAGAATGGAGGTGTGTGAAGTCACAGAATGGAAGTGTGTGAAGTCACAGAATGGAGGTGTGTGAACTCAGAATGGACGTGTGTGAAGCCACAGAATGGAGGTGTCTGAAGTCATAGAATGGAAGTGTGTGAAGTCATAGAATGGAGTTGTGTGAAGGAGGAATGGAGGTGTGTGAAGTCACAGAATGGAGGTGTGTGAATTCAGAATGGAGGTGTATGAAGTCACAGAATGGAGGTTTGTGAAGTCATAGAATGGAGGTGTGTGAAGTCAGAGAATGGATGTTTCTGAAGTAAGAATGAAGGTTTGTGAAGTCATAGAATGGAGGTGTGTGAAGTGAAATTGAAGGTGTGTGAACTCATAGAATGGAGGTGTGTGAACTCATAGAATGGAGGTGTGTGAAGTCATGGAATGGAGGTGTGTGAAGTCAAAGAATGGAGGTGTGTGAAGTGAAACAATAGAGGTGTGTGAAGTCACAGAATTGAGGTGTGTGAAGTCACAGAATGGAGGTGTGTGAAGTCAGAATGAAGGTGTGTGAAATCACAGAATGGAGGTGTGTGAAGTCACAGAATGGATGTTTGTGAAGTAAGAATGAAGGTGTTTGAAGTCATAGAGTGGAGGTGTGTGAAGTCACAGAATGGAGGTGTGTGAAGTCATAGAATTGATGTGTGTGAAGTCATAGAATGGAGGTGTGTGAAGTCATAAAATGGAGGTGTGTGAACTCATAGAATGGAGGTGTGTGAAGTTAAAATGGAGTTGTGTGAAGTCATAGGATGGTGGTTTTTGATGTCAACGAATGGAGGTGTGTGAAGTCACAGAATGGAGGTGTGTGAACTCAGAATGGAGGTGTATGAAGTCACAGAATGGAGGTTTGTGAAGTCATAGAATGGAGGTATGTGAAGTCAGAGAATGGATGTTTCTGAAGTAAGAATGAATGTGTGTGAAGTCATAGAATGGAGGTGTGTAAAGTCAAATTGGAGGTGTGTGAACTCATAGAATGGAGGTGTGTGAAGTCAGAGAATGGAGGTGTGTGAAGTCAAAGAATGGAGGTGTGTGAAGTGAAACAATAGAGGTGTGTGAAGTCACAGAATGGAGGTGTGTGAAGTCACAGAATGGAAGTGTGTGAAGTCAAAACGGAGGTGTGTGAAGTCACAGAATGGAGGTGTGTGAAGTCACAGAATGGAGGTGTGTGAAGTCGAAAAGGTGGTGTGTGAAGTCACAGAATGGAGGTGTGTGAAGTCATAGAATGGAGGTGTGTGAAATCATAGAATGGAGGTATTTGAAGTCAGAATGGAGGTGTGTGAAGTCACAGAATGGAGGTGTGTGAAGTCACAGAATGGAGGTGTGTGAAGTCAGAATGAATGTGTGTGAAGTCACAGAATGGAGGTGTGTGAAGTCACAAAATGGAGGTGTGTGAAGTCATAGAATGGAGGTGTGTGAAGTCATAGAATTGAGGTGTGTGAAGTCATAGTATGGAGGTGTATGAAGTCATAAAATCGAGGAGTGTGAACTCATAGAATGGATGTGTGTGAAGTCAAAATGGAGTTGTGTGAAGTCATAGAATGGTGGTTTTTGATGTCAACGAATGGAGGTGTGTGAAGTCATAGAATAGAGGTGTGTGAAGTCAGATTGGAGGTGTGTGAAATCACAGAATGGAGGTGTGTGAAGTGACAGAATGGAGGTGTGTAAACTCAGAATGTAGGTGTGTGAAGCCACAGAATGGAGGTTTGTGAAGTCATAGAATGGAAGTGTGTGAAATCATTGAATGGAGTTGTGTGAAGTCACAGAATTGATGTGTGTGAAGTCAGAATGGAGCTGTGTGAAGTCAGAATGGAGGTGAGTGAAGTCATAGAATGGAGGTGTGTGAAGTCATAGAATGGAGGTCTGTGAACTCAGAATGGAGGTTTGTGAAGTCATAGAATGGAGGTGTGTGATGTCACAGAATGGATGTGTGTGAAGTCATAGAATGGAGATGTGTGAAGGCATAAAATGGAGGTGAGTGAATTCATAGAATGGAGGTGTGTGAAGTCACAGTGGAGTTGTGTGAAGTCATAGAATGGTTGTTTTTGATGTCAACGAATGGAGGTGTGTGAAGTCATAGAATGGAGGTGTGTGAAGTCAGATTGGAGGTGTGTGAAATCACAGAATGGAAGTGTGTCAACTCAGAAATGAGGTGTGTGAAGTCATAGAGCGGAGGTGTGTGAAGTCATAGAATGGAAGTGTGTGAAATCATAGAATGGAGGTGTGTGAAGTCAAAGAATTGAGGTGTGTGAAGTCAGAATGGAGGTGTGTGAAGTCAGAATGGAGGTGTGTGAAGTCATAGAATGGAAGTGTGTGAAATCATAGAATGGAGGTCTGGAACACAGAATGGGGGTTTGTGAAGTCATAGAATGGAGGTGTGTGAAGGAAGAATGGAGGTGTGTGAAGTCACAGAATGGAGGTTTGTGAAGTCATAGAATGGAGGTGTGTGAAGTCAGAGAATGGATGTTTCTGAAGTAAGAATGAAGGTGTGTGAAGTCATAGAATGGAGGTGTGTGAAGTCAAATTGGAGGTGTGTGAACTCATAGAATGGAGGTGTGTGAACTCATAGAATGGAGGTGTGTGAAGTCATGGAATGGAGGTGTGTGAAGTCAAAGAATGGAGGTGTGTGAAGTGAAACAGTAGAGGTGTGTGAAGTCACAGAATGGAGGTGTGTGAAATCACAGAATGGAAGTGTGTGAAGTCAAAACGGAGGTGTGTGAAGTCACAGAATGGAGGTGTGTGAAGTCAAAAAGGTGGTGTGTGAAGTCACGGAATGGAGTTGTGTGAAGTCAGAGAATGGAGGTGTGTGAAATCATAGAATGGAGGTGTGTGAAGTCAGAATGGCGGTGTGAGAAGTCACAGAATGCAGGTGTGTGAAGTCACAGAATGGAGGTGTGTGAAGTCAGACTGAAGGTGTGTGAAGTCATAGAATGGATGCTTGTGAAGTAAGAATGAAGGTATTTGAAGTCATAGAGTGGAGGTGTGTGAAGTCACAGAATGGAGGTGTGTGAATTCATAGAATGGAGGTGTGTGAAGTCATAAAATGGAGGTTTGTGAACTCATAGAATGGAGGTGTTTGAAGTCAAAATGGAGTGTTGTGAAGTCATAGAATGGTGTTTTTTGATGTCAACGAATGGAGGTGTGTGAAGTCATAGAATGGAGGTGTGTGAAGTCAGAATGGAGGTGTGTGAAATCACAGAATGGAGGTGTGTGAAGTCACAGAATAGAGGTGTGTGAAGTCACAGAATGGATGTTTGTGAAGTAAGAATGAAGGTGTTTGAAGTCATAGAGTGGAGGTGTGTGAAGTCACAGAATGGAGGTGTGTGAATTCATAGAATGGAGGTGTGTGAAGTCATAAAATGGAGGTGTGTGAACTCATAGAATGGAGGTGTGTGAAGTCAAAATGGAGTTTTGTGAAGTCATAGAATGGTGTTTTTTGATGTCAACGAATGGATGTGTGTGAAGTCATAGAATGGAGGTGTGTGAAGTCAGATTGGAGGTGTGTGAAATCACAGAATGCAGGTGTGTGAAGTCACAGAATGGAGGTGTGTAAACTCAGAATGTATGGGTGTGAAGCCACAGAATGGAGGTGTGTGAAGTCATAGAATGGAAGTGTGTGAAATCATAGAATGGAGGTGTGTGAAGTCACAGAATTGAGGTGTGTGAAGTCAGAATGGAGGTGTGTGAAGTCAGAAAGGAGGTGTGTGAAGTCAGAATGGAGGTGTGTGAAGTAATAGAATGGAGGTTTGTGAACTCACAGAATGGAGGTGTGTTAATTCATAGAATGGAAGTGTGTGAAGTCATAGGATCGAGGTGTGTGAAGTCACAGAATGGAGGTGTGTGAAGTCACAGAATGGAGGTGTGTGAAGTCACAGAATGGAGGTGTGTGAACTCAGAATAAATGTGTGTGACGCCACAGAATGGAGGTGTGTGAAGTCATAGAATGGAAGTGTGTGAAGTCTTAGAAAGAAGGTGTGTGAACTCAGAATGGAGGTGTGTGAAGTCACAGAATGGAGGTTTGTGAAGTCATAGAATGGAGGTGTGTGAAGTCAGAGAATGGATGTTTCTGAAGTAAGAATGAAGGTGTGTGCAGTCATAGAATGGAGATGTGTGAAGTCACAATGGAGTTGTGTGAAGTCATAGAATGGTTGTTTTTGATGTCAACGAATGGAGGTGTGTGAAGTCATGGAATGGAGGTGTTTGAAGTCAGATTGGAAGTGTGTGAAATCACAGAATGGAGGTGTGTCAACTCAGAAATGAGGTGTGTGAAGTCCTAGAATGGAGGTGTGTGAAGTCATAGAATGGAAGTGTGTGAAATTATAGAATGGAGGTGTGTGAAGTCAAAGAATTGAGGTGTGTAAAGTCAGAATGGAGGTGTGTGAAGTCATAGAATGGAGGTTTGTGAAATCACAGAATGGAGGTGTGTGAATTCATAGAATGGAGGTGTGTGAAGTCATAGGATCGAGGTGTGTGAAGTCACAGAATGGAGGTGTGTGAAGTCACAGAATGGAAGTGTGTGAAGTCACAGAATGGAGGTGTGTGAACTCAGAATGGAGGTGTGTGAAGCCACAGAATGGAGGTGTGTGAAGTCATAGAATGGAAGTGTGTGAAGTCATAGAATGGAGGTGTGTGAAGGAAGAATGGAGGTGTGTGCGGTCACAGAATGGAGGTGTGTGAATTCAGAATGGAGGTGTGCTAAGTCACAGAATGGAGGTTTGTGAAGTCATAGAATGGAGGTATGTGAAGTCAGAGAATGCAGGTTTCTGAAGTAAGAATGAAGGTGTGTGAAGTCATAGAATGGAGGTGTGTGAAGTGAAATTGAAGGTGTGTGAACTCATAGAATGGAGGTGTGTGAACTCATAGAATGGAGGTGTGTGAAGTCATGGAATGGAGGTGTGTGAAGTCAAAGAATGGAGGTGTGTGAAGTGAAACAATAGAGGTGTGTGAAGTCACAGAATTCAGGTGTGTGAAGTCACAGAATGGAGGTGTGTGAAGTCAGAATGAAGGTGTGTGAAATCACAGAATGGAGGTGTGTGAATTCACAGAATGGATGTTTGTGAAGTAAGAATGAAGGTGTTTGAAGTCATAGAGTGGAGGTGTGTGAAGTCACAGAATGGAGGTGTGTGAAGTCATGGAATGGCGGTGTGTGAAGTCAAAGAATGGAGGTGTGTGACGTGAAACAATAGAGGTGTGTGAAGTCACAGAATGGAGGTGTGTGAAGTCACAGAATGGAGGTGTGTGAAGTCAAAAATGTGGTGTGTGAAGTCACAGAATGGAGGTGTGTGAAGTCATAAAATGGAGGTGTGTGAACTCATAGAATGGAGGTGTGTGAAGACAAAATGGAGTTGTGTGAAATCATAAAATGGTGTTTTTTGATGTCAACGAATGGAGGTGTGTGAAGTCATAGAATGGAGGTTTGTGAAGTCACAGAATGGAGGTGTGTGAAGTCACAGAATGGAGGTGGGTGAACTCAGAATGGAGGTGTGTGAAGCCACAGAATGGAGGTGTGTGAAGTAATAGAATGGAAGTGTGTGAAGTCATAGAATGGAGGTGTGTGAAGGAAGAATGGAGGTGTGTGAAGTCACAGAATGGAGGTGTGTGAATTCAGAATGGAGGTGTGTGAAGTCAGAATGGAGATGAGTGAATTCATAGAATGTAGGGGTGTGAAGTCATAGAATGGAGGTCTGTGAACTCAGAATGGAGGTTTGTGAAGTCATAGAATGGAGGTGTGTGAAGTCACAGAATGGAGGTGTGTGAAGTCATAGAATGGAGGTGTGTGAAGTCATAAAATGGAGGTGTGTGAATTCATAGAATGGAGGTTTGTGAAGTCACAATAGAGTTGTGTGAAGTCATAGAATGGTTGTGAAGTCAGATTGGAGGTGTGTGAAATCACAGAATGGAGGTGTGTCAACCCAGAAATGAGGTGTGTGAAGTCATAGAATGGAGGTGTGTGAAGTTATAGAATGGAAGTGTGTGAAATCATAGAATGGAGGTGTTTGAAGTGAAAGAATTGAGGTATGTGAAGTCAGAATGGAGGTGTGTGAAGTCAGAATGGAGGTGTGTGAAGTCATAGAATGGAAGTGTGTGAAGCCATAGAATGGAGGTCTGTGAACTCAGAATGGGGGTTTGTGAAGTCATAGAATGGAGGTGTGTGAACTCAGAATGGAGGTGTGTGAAGTCACAGAATGGAATGGAGGTGTGTGAAGTCATAGAATTGAGGTGTGTGAAATCACAGAATGGAGGTGTGTGAATTCATAGAATGGAGGTGTGTGAAGTCATAGGATCGAGGTGTGTGAAGTCACAGAATGGAGGTGTGTGAAGTCACAGAATGGAGGTGTGTGAAGTCACAGAATGGAGTTGTGTGAACTCAGAATAGAGGTGTATGACGCCACAGAATGGAGCTGTGTGAAGTCATAGAATGGAAGTGTGTGAAGTCATAGAATGGAGATGTGTGAAGGAAGAATGGAGGTGTGTGAAGTCACTGAATGGAGGTGTGTGAATTCAGAATGGAGGTGTGTGAAGTCACAGAATGGAGGTTTGTGAAGTCGTAGAATGGAGGTGTGTGAAGTCACAGAATGGAGGTTTGTGAAGTCATAGAATGGAGGTGTGTGAAGTCAGAGAATAATGTTTCTGAAGTAAGAATGAAGGTGTGTGAAGTCATAGCATGGACGTGTGTGAAGTCAAATTGGAGGTGTGTGAACTCATAGAATGGAGGTGTGTGAACTCATAGAATGGAGGTGTGTGAAGTCATGGAATGGAGGTGTGTGAAGTCAAAGAATGGAGGTGTGTGAAGTGAAACTATAGAGGTGTGTGAAGTCACAGAATGGAGGTGTGTGAAGTCCCAGAATGGAAGTGTGTGAAGTCAAAACGGAGGTGTGTGAAGTCACAGAATGTAGTTGTGTGAAGTCACAGAATGGAGGTGTGTGAAGTCAAAAAGGTGGTGTGTGAAGTCACAGAATGGAGGTGTGTGAAGGCATAGAATGGAGGTGTGTGAAATCATAGAATGGAGGTGTGTGAAGTCAGAATGGAGGTGTGTGAAGTCACAGAATTGAGGTGTGTGAAATCACAGAATGGATGTTTGTGAAGTAAGAATGAAGGTGTTTGAAGTCATAGAGTGGAGGTGTGTGAAGGCATAGAATGCAGGTGTGTGAAATCATAGAATGGAGGTGTGTGAAGTCACAGAGTGAAGGTGTGTGAAATCACAGAATGGATGATTGTGAAGTAAGAATGAAGGTGTTTGAAGTCATAGAGTGGAGGTGTGTGAAGTCACAGAATGGAGGTGTGTGAAGTGAGATTGGAGGTGTGTGAAATCACAGAATGGAGGTGTGTGAAGTCATAGAATGGAGGTGTGTGAAGTCATAAAATGGAGGTGTGTGAACTCATAGAATGGAGGTGTGTGAAGTCAAAATGGAGTTGTGTGAAGTCATAGAATGGTGTTTTTTGATGTCAACGAATGGAGGTGTGTGAAGTCATAGAATGGAGGTGTGTGAACTCAGATTGGAGGTGTGTGAAATCACAGAATGGAGGTGTGTGAAGTCACAGAATGGAGGTGTGTAAACTCAGAATGTAGGTGTGTGAAGCCACAGAATGGAGGTGTGTGAAGTCATAGAATGGAAGTGTGTGAAATCATAGAATGGAGGTGTTTGAAGTCACAGAATTGAGGTTGTGAAGTCAGAATGGAGGTGTGTAAAGTCAGAATGGAGGTGAGTGAAGTCATAGAATGGAGGTGTGTGAAGTCATAGAATGGAGGTCTGTGAACTCAGAATGGAGGTTTGTGAAGTCATAGAATGGAGGTGTGTGAACTCAGAATGGAGGTGTGTGAAGACACAGAATGGAGGTGTGTGAAGTCATAGAATGGAGGTTTGTGAACTCACAGAATGGAGGTGTGTTAGTTCATAGAATGGAGGTGTGTGAAGTCATAGGTTCGAGGTGTGTGAAGTCACCGAATGGAG
>JANJXV010001902.1:0-64764 GCA_024803745.1 Megascapheus bottae | reverse complement strand
TCATTACCACATACATAGAAAACGCTGCAAGTGGTGCTGTGGCTCGGTGGGACAGCTAAAGCCTAAAGAAAGCCCAAGAACAATGTTCACACTCTGAGGTCAAGTCCCAAGACTACCAAAAACAAAAAAAAATTCGACAAGGGGCAAATGCAGGCAGAGAAGGCACTGTGAAGCAAATGTTTTGTAAAGGATGAGGGCAATATTGACCCTTAAGTCTGGATCTTACCTAAGAAAGTCTCCTTGAGCCTGAGACCAGACTGGTAGTTGGGCCTAGTGGAAGACATTGGGATTGGACAAATAAGGTTTGCTGTATACTACATCCACATTTATATTGTGAGATTGGAGGAGAGATTCAGCCTCCAGTATGTCTTTGGTGAGGTCTTCTGTGAGCAAGGATCTTTGGTCATTGGGCCCTGAAAGGTGACCCTGCCTCCCTCACAATGGAACAGAATATGGAACCCTGGTAACCAAGCCACTGTAACTAACAACCAGCTCAAGCCAGCTCACTTGGCCTGTGGCTCAGGAGGAAGAAAGATGTTGCTGTGCTGTTGCCAAAGGTCAGGAAACTCGATTCTCAGGCATGGAAGTTTTGGATGTCTTACACGAAGATGTACATGCTACATCATTGCCAAGCCACAAATCCAGTATAACAGAACTTTCTCTAAGAAGAAGGCCAGGAAAATCCAGGGCAACCAGATGAGGTAAATTTCTAAGAAGAAATGTATTTGACCCCATCATCCTCCCCACACACTACAACTTTCTTTTTTTTTCATTTTTTTATTGTAATTAGTAAAAGGGTTAGATGATATTTGCCAGATAGAAGATGCATTAATTCACATACATTGATACCCTTTCACATGTCTTGGTACCCATTTCCCTCCAACCCCACACCCACCACCCGTCTTGATTTTCTCCCCTTCCCTATCAAATTTCAAATATCCAAATACAAATAAATTCAATATATCAGATAACAAAGTGAGATACTATACCAATATGGGATAACCAAGGGACAGCAAGCGAGATGAGAGACAACATAGCACATTAAGGACAACAATCATTCATTATATGGCTTTTGTGTCAATATCCTGGAGGTCCTTTCAATTAGTTTCACATTATATGGCCTTATATATGGCCTTTTGCTCTATTGCCAATCTCTGCTAGTAGAGCCCAAGGTTTCTACTGATTATGACGAATGAGGGAAACCACTGAGCCTAAGTTCCTTTGAGTCTGGCTTACTTCACTTAATATGATTTGTTCTAAGTCTTTCCATTTCCTAACAAATGGGGCGATGTCATTCTTTCTGACAGCAGCATAGAATTCCATTGTGTACAAATACCAGAACTTGTTGATCCACTCATCAACTGAGGGACATCTGGGTTGGTTCCATATCTATGCTATGGTGAATAGTGCTGCAATGAACATTGTTGTGCTAGTGGGTTTAGTAGGCCCTTGTTTCTGGATTGTTGGGTAAATGCCAAGTACTGGAATTGCTGGGTCATAGGGGAGTTGTATGTTTAGCGTTTTGAGGCACTGCCGCACTGCTTTCCATAGTGGTTGAACGAGTTTGCACTCCCACCAACAGTGTAGTAGTGATCCCTCCTGACCACATCCCCTGCAGCATCTGTTGTCATTCGTTTTCCTGATCCTGGCCATTCTAACTGGAGTTAGGTGGAATCTTAGACTGGTTTTGATTTGCATTTCTTTTATGACCAGAGATGTTGAGCATTTCTTCATGTGTCTATAGCCCATTTTTGTTTCTTCTTCAGAGAACACTCTCTTTAAGTCTTTGGACCATTTTGTAATGGGATGGGTGTTACTTTGGAGGTTAGTTTTGGAGTGATTCAATTTTTTGAGTTGTTGATATATTTTAGATATGAGGCCTTGTTCCGTTGTTTGGGTGGTGAAGATCTTCTCCCACTCTGTAGGCTTCCTGATTAGTTTACTAGCTATATCCGTTGCCATACAAAAGCTCTGCAGTTTAATGCAGTCCCACTTATCCAGCCTTTCTCTGATTTGTTGTGATTCTTGGTCCTTATTAACAAAGTTTCGACCTGTACCAAGGAGGCCTAGTGTATCTCCTATTCCTTCCTGTAAACTTGTCAGTGTGTCAGCTTTTACCTCCACGTCTTTGATCCATTTGGAGTTAATTCTAGTGCAAAGTGACAATGAAGGATCCAACTTTAGTTTTCTGCAGGTGTTTAACCAGTTCTGCCAGCACAACTTGTTGAAGAGGCTATCTTTCTTCCATTCTATTTTTTTGGCTCCCTGGTCAAAGATTAGGTGGCCATAGGTCTGTGGTTTAATATCTGTGTCCGCAGTTCTACTCCATTGGACTTCAGGCCTGTTCTTGTGCCAGTACCAAGCTGTTTTGAGAATTATAGCTCTGTAATAGAGCCTTAAGTTTGGAATTGAAATTCCTCCAGCGCTGTTCTTTCTGCTAAGAAGTGTTTTTGCTATACGGGGTCTTTTATTATTCCATATGAAATTTTGAATTGCCTCTTCTATGTCTTTAAAGAATGACATTGGGATGTTGATGGGTATTACATTGAATTTGTAGATAGCCCTTGGCAAGATTGTCATTTTCACAATGTTGATTCTTCCAATCCAGGAGCATGGGAGGTTTTTCCATTTCCTTAGTTCTGCTTTAATTTCATTTTTTAGGGTTTTAAAGTTTTCATGTAAACGTTCCTTTACATTCTTAGTTAAGCTAATTGCTAGGTACTTTATTTTCTTTGAGGCTATTGTGAAAGGATTTTCTTTCCTGATTATTGCCTCGTTCCTCTCAGTGTTGGCGTAAAGTAAGGCAGTTGATTTGTGAGGGTTGATTTTATGGCCTGCTACCCTTCCAAAGCTTTGAATCAGCTCAAGGAGCTTGGGAGTAGAGTCTATAGGATTCTTTAAATACAGAATCATATCATCTGCAAAGAGGGATAGTTTTATTTCCTCTTTCCCTACTTGGATCCCCTTTATGCTTGCTTCTTGCCATATTGCACTGCCTAGGAATTCTAGTACTATGTTAAAAAGGAGTGGAGAGAGTGGGCATCCTTGTCTCGTTCCTGATTTTAGAGGGAATGGCTTTAGATTTTCACCATTAAGTATAATACTAGCAGTGGGTTTCTCATACACAGCCTTTATTACATTGAGAAATGTTCCATGGATTCCTAGTTTCTCCACATCTTTTAACATAAAGGGGTTTTGGATCTTGTCAAATGCCTTTTCCGCATCTATTGAGACAATCATGTGATTTTATCCCTGCTCCTGTTGATGTGTTGAATTATATTAATTGATTTGTGTATGTTGAAACAGCTTTGCCTCCCTGTGATGAATCCAGTTTGATCATAGTGTATATTTTTTTTGATGAGTTGTTGTAGACGGTTGGCCAGTATTTTGTTGAGAAGTTTTGCATCGATGTTCATCAAAGAAATGGGTCTATAGATCTCTTTCTTTGATGAATCTCTGTCTGGTTTGGGGATGAGGGATATGCTGGCTTCACAGTATCAGTTTAGTAAAGAAACTTCATTTTCAATTTCGTTGAAGAGCTTGAGGAGTATTGGTGGGAGCTCTGCTTTGAAGACCTTATAGAATTCAGCTGTGAATCCATCTGGCCCTGGGCTCTTTTTAAGTGGAAGTTGTATAATTTCCATTTCTATTTCAGAGCTTGAAATAGGCCTGTTGAGTTGGGTTAGCTCTTCTTGGTTCAGTGTGTGTATGTTAATATTGTCTAGGAATTCATCCATTTCTTCTAGATTCTCAAATTTGTTGGCGTAAAGGTTTGAGAAGTATTCCCTCATGATACTCTGGATCTTGGTAATTTCTGTCGTGATATTACCATTTTCATCTGCGATTTTGTTTATTTCGATATGCTCTCTTCATTTTTTGGTAATATTTGCTAAGGGCTTGTCAATTTTGTTAATTCTTTCAAGAACCAACTCCTTGTTTTGTTGATTCTTTCTATAGTTTTTTTTTATTCCAAATCATTTAATTCTGCTTTGATTTTAATAATTTGCTTTCTCCTAATGGGTTTAGGGTTGGTTTGTTGCTCTTTTTCCAGGAGGTTAAGGTGAGACATTAACTAGTTGGTTTGCCATTTTTCCAACTTGCTGTTGTAGGCACTCCACGCTATAAATTTTCCTCTGAGTACTGCCTTTGTTGTGTCCCTAAGGAGTTGATATTTGTGTGCTCCTTATTGTTAAATTTCATAAACAGTTGGATATCTGTTCTGATCTCTTCGATTACCCATTGTTTTTGATTCAACAATGTGTGGTTCAGTCTCCATGAGTTACAGGGTTTTCTTTGGTGGAGATGTGTGGTCAGCTCCAATTTGATGCCTTTATGGTCTGAGAGTGTGCACGGAATAATTTCAGTGTTTCTGAATCTGTCCAGGTTTGCTTTATGGCCTAAGATGTGGTGTATTTTGGAAAATGTTCCATGTGCTGCTGAGAAAAACGTATATTGTGGTGTTACTGGGTGGAATATTCTGCAGATGTCTGTTAGATCTAGTTGGTCTATATAGTTGTTCAGTTCTAAGGTTTCTCTGTTGAGTTTTTGCCTTGTTGATCTGTCCATAGGTGAGAGTGGTGTGTTAAACTCACCAACAATCACTGTGTTTCGATCTATGTATGGTTTCAGTGTAAGTAAAGTTTGCTTGATGAAATTTGGAGCTCCGGGATTGGGTGTGTAAATATTTAGGATTGTTATGTCTTCCGGGAGGAAAGATCCCTTTAGTAGTATGTAGTAATCTTCTTTGTCTTTTCTTATTAATTTTAGTTTGAAGTCTATTGTATCTGATATGAGGATGGCAACTCTAGCCTGTTTATGGGGGCAGTTAGCTTGATAGAGTTTATTCCAACCTCTCACTTTCAAAAGATGATTGTTTTGGGGTAAGATGTGTCTCTCGAAGTCAGCAGAACGATGGCTCTTGCTTTTTGATCCAACTAGACAACCTATGCTGTTTAATTGGAGAGTTAAGTCCATTGATATTGAGAGTTAGGATTGAGAGATATTTATTAGTTCCTACCATTTTTAAAAGCTTTTAGTAGGGCCTGTGTCTTGACAGTTCTTGTGGTCCTTAGATGGTATGCTGTTTAGGTGCCTTTTCTTTCCCTATATTGCATTTATTTTGGTTTTCTATGTATAGAGCATCTTTGAGAATTCTCTGTAGTGTTGGTTTTGTTTCGACATATTGTTGCAGCTTTTCCCTGGAATGGAATGTTTTTATTTTTCCCTCAGTTATGAATGAAAGCTTAGCTGGCTACAGTATTCTTGGTTGGTGGTTATTTGATATAAGTGCATGACATATATGCTTCCAGTCACTTCCTGCTTGCATGGTCTCTGCTGAGAAATCTGGGATTTTTCTGATTGGTTTGCCTTTGTAGGTTACGGATCCCTTTTCCCTGGCTGCCTTTAGGATCTTTCCTTTCGTTTCTATTGATCCAGTTCGGATCACAATGTGGCGGTGGGATGTTCTTTTCTGGTCAGGTCTGTTTGGGGTTCTAAAAGCTTCTTGTATCTGGATGGGCCTGCCCTTCTGGATATTTGGGAAACTCTCTGAGATGATTCCATGAAGTATATTTCCAATACCATTGACCTCTTTCTCCACGCCCTCCTCAATACCAACTAGCCTTAAATTAGGCTTCCTAATTGTATCTTGGACCTCCTGAAGCGCTCTCTCATATTTCCTAGATTTGGATTGACTCATTTTCTGTTCTTTATAATACCTAAATTATGTTCAGCCACCGAAATTCTCTCCTCTGCAATGTCTAACCTGCTATCAAAGCTATCTACTTTATTTTTCATCTCCCTTGCTTCTAATTGCTCACTTTTGATGCCTTGCATCCCTTGTTTTAGATCATGTATGGATTTCTTTATCTCCTTGATTTCCTTTTGAGTGGTTAGCTCAGTAGCTTTATTTTCTTTGGACATTTGCTGGAGTTTGGTCACGTTTTAATTTGTGGATTCTTTGAATTCATCCATCTTTCTTTGAAAAACCTTTATTATGGCCTCCTTTATGGCTTCTTCTTTTTCACTTATCACCTTGTTTTTGCTTTCCTCTTGTTCAGGTATGGCTTCCTCCATTATCTCTTTCTTTATATTTTCACATTTTTCATTAATGATGTTTATCAATTGCATTTGTGTAGCAATTGGAAGACTCTCCTCTAGGTTTGCCAGTGACTGTTCCATTGTCTGTTTACATTGGGTTGGGGATGTTGTTTCTTGATTTGACATTTTTCTTGAGTTTCTTGTTCTGCCCATTTGAAAATGGGAGCAACATTACTACTAAATACGATTATAGTTTTTCAGATATAACCAACCTAGACCTCTGTAGCTGGCAGACACTAGATGTTCACAAGTTTTGATTGGTATTATCACTCTTTCTTTTTGTGCACTTACAGACCAGCCTAATACAACCACTGATAAGCGATTTATACCCAAAACAATAAGCCTCTCAATCCAATCTCTATTGTCTTTAAGTCCCTCTGAGCCTAGAGAATAATTAACCACCTACATATACAATATTGCTCAACAGCCATCAAGTGTAGATCCGTGCAGTATAAGGGTTGAAAGACGAGCAGAGGTCCAGAGATAGAAAAAAAGAATGAGAGAGGTCAGGGGAGGTGCAAGAGGATTAACGTAGGAGTGTAAGAATATTGTAGTAATGAAGAAAAGTTATAGCATAAGGATAACTGAAATAAGTTGGTAAGTAGGTAGCGTATTTGAGTACAAAGTCTGAAAAGTATTAGAATAAAACTTATGTGTTGCTGCACGACTAGCTCTTAGCCCAACCAGTGGCCTCACAGTGGACCATGGGATGGATCTGTTTTTCTTGTCTACGTTGAGGGAAAGGGGTATTTCACAAGATGCAGAAGCGAAGATTTCAGAAGCAAATGCTGTGAGTGAATTAGCTCGTAAAAAGCATTTTTATTTTCTTTTATTTTTCTGCCAGTCTTGGGGCTTGAATTCAGGGCCTGAGCACTGTCCTCGGGTTTTCTCAAGTCTAGCCCTCTGCCACTTGAGCCACAGTGCCACATCTAGATTTTCTATCTATGTGGTACTGAGCAATCAAACCCAGATCTTCATGGATGCTAGGCAAACACTCTACCACTATGCCAAACTCTCAACCCTGACATAGTAATTATAAAGTCATCATCATCATCATCATCATCATCATATCCAAATATCCTTTCTCCTACAAAGAATGAACACTTAACTGTGTCTAAAGCTTTTTTTTTAATTTCACTAATTCTTCTGTGTTTTTCCCTCTTGCATTTTTTACACATGACAGCAAAGCTAATCATCAGGAAAAAATTGATTAGGATACAGAAACCTAATAATATCCTAGTAGATTGACGTCAAAAATATGTGCAAGATGCCCTGTGTGTTTGACCTAGTGGGAGAGTCCTTGGCTACCAAGCAGTAAGCCTCAGGTTTGATTCCTCATTACCACATACATAGAAAACGCTGCAAGTGGTGCTGTGGCTCGGTGGGACAGCTAAAGCCTAAAGAAAGCCCAAGACCAATGTTCACACTCTGAGGTCAAGTCCCAAGACTAGCAAAAACAAAAAAAATTCGACAAGGGGCAAAATGCAGGCAGAGAAGGCACTGTGAAGCAAATGTTTTGTAAAGGATGAGGGCAATATTGACCCTTAAGTTTGGATCTTACCTAAGAAAGTCTCCTTGAGCCTGAGACCCGACTGGTAGTTGGGCCTAGTGGAAGACCTTGGGATTGGACAAATAAGGTTTGCTGTATACTACATCCACATGTATATTGTGAGATTGGAGGAGAGATTCAGCCTCCAGTATGTCTTTGGTGAGGTCTTTTGTGAGCAAGGATCTTTGGTCATTGGGCCCTGAAAGGTGACCCTGCCTCCCTCACAATGGAACAGAATTTGGAACCCTGTTAACCAAGCCACTGTAACTAACAACCAGCTCAAGCCAGCTCACTTGGCCTGTGGCTCAGGAGGAAGAAAGTTGTTGCTGTGCTGTTGCCCAAGGTCAGGAAACTTGAGTCTCAGGCATGGAAGTTGTGGATGTCTTACTCGAAGATGTACATGCTAGATCATTGCCAAGCCACAAATCCAGTATAACAGAACTTTCTCAAAGAAGAAGGCCAGGAAAATCCAGGGCAACCAGATGAGGTAAATTTCTAAGAAGAAATGTATTTGACCCCATCATCCTCCCCACACACTACAACTTTCTTTTTTTTTCATTTTTTATTGTAATTAGTAAAAGGGTTAGATGATATTTGCCAGATAGAAGGTGCATTAATTCACATGCATTGATACCCTTTCACATGTCTTGGTACCCATTTCCCTCCAACCCCACACCCCCCACCCGTCTTGGTTTTCCCCCCTTCCCTATCAAATTTCAAATATCCAAATACAAATAAATTCAATATATCAGATAACAAAGTGAGATACTATACCAATATGGGATAACCAAGGGACAGCAAGCGAGATGAGAGACAAAATAGTACATTAAGGACAACAATCATTCATTATATGGCTTTTGTGTCAATATCCTGGAGGTCCTTTCAATTAGCTTCACATTATATGGCCTTATATATGGCCTTTTGCTCTATTGCCAATCTCTGCTAGTAGAGCCCAAGGTTTCTACTGATTATGATGAATGAGGGAAACCACTGAGCCTAAGTTCCTTTGAGTCTGGCTTACTTCACTTAATATGATTTGTGCTAAGTCTTTCCATTTCCTAACAAATGGGGCGATGTCATTCTTTTTGACAGCAGCATAGAATTCCATTGTGTACAAATACCACAACTTGTTGATCCACTCATCAACTGAGGGACATCTGGGTTGGTTCCATATCTTTGCTATGGTGAATAGTGCTGCAATGAACATTGTTGTGCTAGTGGGTTTAGTATGCCCTTGTTTCTGGATTGTTGGGTAAATGCCAAGTACTGGAATTGCTGGGTCATAGGGGAGTTGTATGTTTAGCGTTTTGAGGCACTGCCGCACTGCTTTCCATAGTGGTTGAACGAGTTTGCACTCCCACCAACAGTGTAGTAGTGATCCCTCCTGACCACATCCCCTCCAGCATCTGTTGTCATTCGTTTTCCTGATCCAGGCCATTCTAACTGGAGTTAGGTGGAATCTTAGACTTGTTTTGATTTGCATTTCTTTTATGACCAGAGATGTTGAGCATTTCTTCATGTGTCTATAGCCCATTTTTGTTTCTTCTTCAGAGAAGACTCTCTTTAAGTCTTTGGCCCATTTTGTAATGGGATGGGTGTTACTTTGGAGGTTAGTTTTGGAGTGATTCAATTTTTTGAGTTGTTGATATATTTTAGATATGAGGCCTTGTTCCGTTGTTTGGGTGGTGAAGATCTTCTCCCACTCTGTAGGCTTCCTGATTAGTTTACTAGCTTTATCCGTTGCCATACAAAAGCTCTGCAGTTTAATGCAGTCCCACTTATCCAGCCTTTCTCTGATTTGTTGTGATTCTTGGTCCTTATTAAGAAAGTTTCGACCTGTACCAAGGAGGCCTAGTGTATCTCCTATTCCTTCCTGTAAACTTTTCAGTGTGTCAGCTTTTACCTCCACGTCTTTGATCCATTTGGAGTTAATTCTAGTGCAAGGTGACAAAGAAGGATCCAACTTTAGTTTTCTGCAGGTGTTTAACCAGTTCTGCTAGCACAACTTGTTGAAGAGGCTATCTTTATTCCCTTCTATTTTTTTGGCTCCCTGGTCAAAGATTAGGTGGCCATAGGTCTGTGGTTTAATATCTGGGTCCGCAGTTCTACTCCATTGGACTTCAGGCCTGTTCTTGTGCCAGTAACAAGCTGTTTTGAGAATTATAGCTCTGTAATAGAGCCTTAAGTTTGGAATTGAAATTCCTCCAGAACTGTTCTTTCTGCTAAGTAGTGTTTTTGCTATACGGGGTCTTTTATTATTCCATATGAAATTTTGAATTGCCTCTTCTATGTCTTTAAAGAATGACATTGGGATGTTGATGGGTATTACATTGAATTTGTAGATAGCCCTTGGCAAGATTGTCATTTTCACAATGTTGATTCTTCCAATCCAGGAGCACGGGAGGTTTTTCCATTTCCTTAGTTCTGCTTTAATTTCCTTTTTTAGGGTTTTAAAGTTTTCATCTAAACGGTCCTTTACATTCTTAGTTAAGCTAATTGCTAGGTACTTTATTTTCTTTGAGGCTATTGTGAAAGGATTTTCTTTCCTGATTATTGCCTCGTTCCTCTCAGTGTTGGTGTAAAGTAAGTCAGTTGATTTGTGAGGGTTGATTTTATGGCCTGCTACCCTTCCAAAGCTTTGAATCAGCTCAAGGAGCTTGGGAGTAGAGTCTATAGGATTCTTTAAATACAGAATCATGTCATCTGCAAAGAGGGATAGTTTTATTTCCTCTTTCCCTACTTGCATCCACTTTATGCTTGCTTCTTGCCATATTGCACTACCTAGGAATTCTAGTACTATGTTAAAAAGGAGTGGAGAGAGTGGGCATCCTTGTCTCGTTCCTGATTTTAGAGGGAATGGCTTTAGATTTTCACCATTAAGTTTAATAGTAGCAGTGGGTTTCTCATACACAGCCTTTATTACATTGAGAAATGTTCCATGGATTCCTAGTTTCTCCACATCTTTTAACATAAAGGGGTTTTGGATCTTGTCAAATGCCTTTTCCGCATCTATTGAGACAATCATGTGATTTTATCCCTGCTCCTTTGATGTGTTGAATTATATTAATTGATTTGTGTATGTTGAACCAGCTTTGCCTCCCTGTGATGAATCCAGTTTGATCATAGTGTATATTTTTTTTGATGAGTTGTTGTAGACGGTTGGCCAGTATTTTGTTGAGAAGTTTTGCATCTAGGTTCATCAAAGAAATGGGTCTATAGATCTCTTTCTTTGATGAATCTCTGTCTGGTTTGGGGATGAGGGATATGCTGGCTTCACAGAGTCAGTTTAGTAAAGAACCTTCATTTTCAATTTCGTTGAAGAGTTTGAGGAGTATTGGTGTGAGCTCTGCTTTGAAGACCTTATAGAATTCAGCTCTGAATCCATCTGGCCCTGGGCTCTTTTTAAGTGGAAGTTGTCTAATTTCCATATCTATTTCAGAGCTTGAAATAGGCCTGTTGAGTTGGGTTAGCTCTTCTTGGTTCAGTGTGTGTATGTTAATATTGTCTAGGAATTCATCCATTTCTTCTAGATTCTCAAATTTGTTGGCGTAAAGGTTTGACAAGTATTCCCTCATGATATTCTGGATCTTGGTAATTTCTGTCGTGATATTACCATTTTCATCTGCGATTTTGTTTATTTCGATATGCTCTCTTCTTTTTTTGGTAAGATTTGCTAAGAGCTTGTCAATTTTGTTAATTCTTTCAAGAACCAACTCCTTGTTTTGTTGATTCTTTCTATAGTTTTTTTATTCCAAATCATTTAATTCTGCTTTGATTTTAATAATTTGCTTTCTCCTAATGGGTTTAGGGTTGGTTTGTTGCTCTTTTTCCAGGAGGTTAAGGTGAGACATTAACTACTTGGTTTGCCATTTTTCCAACTTGCTGTTGTAGGCACTCCGCGCTATAAATTTTCCTCTGAGTACTGCCTTTGTTGTGTCCCTAAGGAGTTGATATTTGTGTGCTCCTTATTGTTAAATTTCATAAACAGTTGGATATCTGTTCTGATCTCTTCGATTACCCATTGTTTTTGATTCAACAATGTGTGGTTCAGTCTCCATGAGTTACAGGGTTTTCTTTGGTGGAGATGTGTGTTCAGCTCCAATTTGATGCCTTTATGGTCTGAGAGTGTGCATGGAATAATTTCAGTGTTTCTGAATCTGTCCAGGTTTGCTTTATGGCCTAAGATGTGGTGTATTTTGGAAAATGTTCCATGTGCTGCTGAGAAAAACGTATATTGTGGTGTTACTGGGTGGAATATTCTGCAGATGTCTGTTAGATCTAGTTGGTCTATATAGTTGTTCAGTTCTAAGGTTTCTCTGTTGAGTTTTTGCCTTGTTGATCTGTCCATAGGTGAGAGTGGTGTGTTAAACTCACCATCAATCACTGTGCTTCGATCTATGTATGGTTTCAGTGTAAGTAAAGTTTGCTTGATGAAGTTTGGAGCTCCGGTATTGGGTGTGTAAATATTTAGGATTGTTATGTCTTCCGGGAGGAAAGATCCCTTTAGTAGTATGTAGTAACCTTCTTTGTCTTTTCTTACTAATTTTAGTTTGAAGTCTATTGTATCTGATATGAGGATGGCAACTCTAGCCTGTTTATGGGGGCAGTTAGCTTGATAGAGTTTATTCCAACCTCTCAATTTCAAAAGAAGATTGTTTTTGGGTAAGATGTGTCTCTCGAAGTCAGCAGAACGATGGCTCTTGCTTTTTGATCCAACTAGACAACCTATGCCGTTTAATTGGAGAGTTAAGTCCATTGATATTGAGAGTTAGTATTGAGAGATATTTATTAGTTCCTACCATTTTTAAAAGCTTTTAGTAGGGCCTGTGTCTTGACAGTTCTTGTGGTCCTTAGATGGTATGCTGTTTAGGTGCCATTTCTTTCCCTATATTGCATTTATTTTGGTTTTCTATGTATAGAGCATCTTTGAGAATTCTCTGTAGTGTTGGTTTTGTTTCGACATATTGTTGCAGCTTTTCCCTGGGAATGGAATGTTTTTATTTTTCCCTCAGTTATGAATGAGAGCTTAGCTGGCTACAGTATTCTTGGTTGGTAGTTATTTGATATAAGGGCATGACATATATGCTTCCAGTCACTTTGTGCTTGCATGGTCTCTGCTGAGAAATCTGGGGTTATTCTGATTGGTTTGCCTTTGTAGGTTACTGATCCCTTTTCCCTGGCTGCCTTTAGGATCTTTCCTTTCGTTTCTATTGATCCAGTTCGGATCACAATGTGGCGGTGGGATGTTCTTTTCTGGTCAGGTCTGTTTGGGGTTCTAAAAGCTTCTCGTATCTGGATGGGCCTGCCCTTCTGCATATTTGGGAAATTCTCTGAGATGATTCCCTGAAGTATATTTTCAATACCATTGACCTCTTTCTCCACGCCCTCCTCAGTACCAACAAGCCTTAAATTAGGCTTCCTAATTGTATCTTGGACCTCCTGAAGCGCTCTCTCATATTTCCTAGATTTGGATTGACTCATTTTCTGTTCTTTATAATACCTAAATTATCTTCAGCCACGGAAATTCTCTCCTCTGCAATGTCTAACCTGCTATCAAAGCTATCTACTTTATTTTTCATCTCCCTTGCTTATAATTGCTCACTTTTGATGCCTTGCATCCCTTGTTTTAGATCATGTATGGATTTCTTTATCTCCTTGATTTCCTTTTGAGTGGTTAGCTCAGTAGCTTTATTTTCTTTGGACATTTGCTGGAGTTTGGTCACGTTTTTATTTGTGGATTCTTTGAATTCATCCATCTTTCTTTGAAAAACCTGTATTATGGCCTCCTTTATGGCTTCTTCTTTTTCACTTATCACCTTGTTTTTGCTTTCCTCTTGTTCAGGTATGGCTTCCTCCATTATCGCTTTCTTTATGTTTTCACATTTTTCATTAATGATGTTTATCAATTGCATTTGTGTAGCAATTGGAAGACTCTCCTCTAGGTTTGCCAGTGACTCTTCCATTGTGTGTTTACATTGGGTGGGGGATGTTGTTTCTTGATTTGACATTTTTCTTGAGTTTCTTGTTCTGCCCATTTGAAAATGGGAGCAAGATTACTACTAAATACGATTATAGTTTTTCAGATATAACCAACCTAGACCTCTGTAGCTGGCAGACACTAGATGTTCACAAGTTTTGATTGGTATTATCACTCTTTCTTTTTGTGCACTTACAGACCAGCCTAATACAACCACTGATAAGCGATTTATACCCAAAACAATAAGCCTCTCAATCCAATCTCTATTGTCTTTAAGTCCCTCTGAGCCTAGAGAATAATTAACCACCTACATATACAATATTGCTCAACAGCCATCAAGTGTAGATCCGTGCAGTATAAGGGTTGAAAGACGAGCAGAGGTCCAGAGATAGAAAAAAAGAATGAGAGAGGTCAGGGGAGGTGCAAGAGGATTAACGTAGGAGTGTAAGAATATTGTAGTAATGAAGAAAAGGTATAGCATAAGGATAACTGACATAAGTTGGTAAGTAGGTAGCATATTTGAGTACAAAGTTTGGAAAGTATTAGAATAAAACTTATGTGTTGCTGCACGACTAGCTCTTAGCCCAACCAGTGGCCTCACAGTGGACCATGGGATGGATCTGTTTTTCTTGTCTACGTTGAGGGAAAGGGGTATTTCACAAGATGCAGAAGCGAAGATTTCAGAAGCAAATGCTGTGAGTGAATTAGCTCGTAAAAGCATTTTTATTTTCTTTTATCTTTCTGCCAGTCTTGGGGCTTGAATTCAGGGCCTGAGCACTGTCCTCGGGTTTTCTCAAGTCTAGCCCTGTGCCACTTGAGCCACAGTGCCACATCTAGATTTTCTATCTATGTGGTACTGTGCAATCAAACCCAGATCTTCATGGATGCTAGGCAAGCACTCTACCACTATGCCAAACTCTCAACCCTGACATAGTAATTATAAAGTCATCATCATCATCATCATATCCAAATATCCTTTCTCCTACAAAGAATGAACACTTAACTGTGTCTAATGCTTTTTTTTTAATTTCACTAATTCTTCTGTGTTTTTCCCTCTTGCATTTTTTACACATGACAGCAAAGCTAATCATCAGGAAAAAATTGATTAGGATACAAAAACCTAATAATATCCTAGTAGATTGACGTCAAAAATATGTGCAAGATGCCCTGTGTGTTTGACCTAGTGGGAGAGTCCTTGGCTACCAAGCAGTAAGCCTCAGGTTTGATTCCTCATTACCACATACATAGAAAACGCTGCAAGTGGTGCTGTGGCTCGGTGGGACAGCTAAAGCCTAAAGAAAGCCCAAGAACAATGTTCACACTCTGAGGTCAAGTCCCAAGACTAGCAAAAACAAAAAAAATTCGACAAGGGGCAAAATGCAGGCAGAGAAGGCACTGTGAAGCAAATGTTTTGTAAAGGATGAGGGCAATATTGACCCTTCAGTTTGGATCTTACCTAAGAAAGGCTGCTTGAGCCTGAGACCCGACTGGTAGTTGGGCCTAGTGGAAGACATTGGGATAGGACAAATAAGGTGTGCTGTATACTACATCCACATGTATATTGTGAGACTGGAGGAGAGATTCAGCCTCCAGTATGTCTTTGGTGAGGTCTTTTGTGAGCAAGGATCTTTGGTCATTGGGCCCTGAAAGGTGACCCTGCCTCCCTCACAATGGAACAGAATATGGAACCCTGGTAACCAAGCCACTGTAACTAACAACCAGCTCAAGCCATCTCACTTGGCCTGTGGCTCAGGAGGAAGAAAGATGTTGCTGTGCTGTTGCCAAAGGTCAGGAAACTCGAGTCTCAGGCATGGAAGTTGTGGATGTCTTACTCGAAGATGTACATGCTAGATCATTGCCAAGCCACAAATCCAGTATAACAGAACTTTCTCTAAGAAGAAGGCCAGGAAAATCCAGGGCAACCAGATGAGGTAAATTTCTAAGAAGAAATGTATTTGACCCCATCATCCTCCCCACACACTACAACTTTCTTTTTTTTTCATTTTTTTATTGTAATTAGTAAAAGGGTTAGATGATATTTGCCAGATAGAAGGTGCATTAATTCACATACATTGATACCCTTTCACATGTCTTGGTACCCATTTCCCTCCAACTCCACACCCCCCACCCGTCTTGGTTTTCCCCCCTTCCCTATCAAATTTCAAATATCCAAATACAAATAAATTCAATATATCAGATAACAAAGTGAGATACTATACCAATATGGGATAACCAAGGGACAGCAAGCGAGATGAGAGACAAAATAGTACATTAAGGACAACAATCATTCATTATATGGCTTTTGTTTCAATATCCTGGAGGTCCTTTCAATTAGCTTCACATTATATGGCCTTATATATGGCCTTTTGCTCTATTGCCAATCTCTGCTAGTAGAGCCCAAGGTTTCTACTGATTATGACGAATGAGGGAAACCACTGAGCCTACGTTCCTTTGAGTCTGGCTTACTTCACTTAATATGATTTGTTCTAAGTCTTTCCATTTCCTAACAAATGGGGCGATGTCATTCTTTCTGACAGCAGCATAGAATTCCATTGTGTACAAATACCACAACTTGTTGATCCACTCATCAACTGAGGGACATCTGGGTTGGTTCCATATCTTTGCTATGGTGAATAGTGCTGCAATGAACATTGTTGTGCTAGTGGGTTTAGTATTCCCTTGTTTCTGGATTGTTGGATATATGCCAAGTACTGGAATTGCTGGGTCATAGGGGAGTTGTATGTTTAGCGTTTTAGGCACTGCCGCACTGCTTTCCATAGTGGTTGAACGAGTTTGCACTCCCACCAACAGTGTAGTAGTGATCCCTCCTGACCACATCCCCTCCAGCATGTGTTGTCATTCGTTTTCCTGATCCTGGCCATTCTAACTGGAGTTAGGTGGAATCTTAGACTTGTTTTGATTTGCATTTCTTTTATGACCAGAGATGTTGAGCATTTCTTCATGTATCTATAGGCCATTTTTGTTTCTTCTTCAGAGAAGACTCTCTTTAAGTCTTTGGCCCATTTTGTAATGGGATGGGTGTTACTTTGGAGGTTAGTTTTGGAGTGATTCAATTTTTTGAGTTGTTGATATATTTTAGATATGATGCCTTGTTCCGTTGTTTGGGTGGTGAAGATCTTCTCCCACTCTGTAGGCTTCCTGATTAGTTTACTAGCTATATCCGTTGCCATACAAAAGCTCTGCAGTTTAAAGCAGTCCCACTTATCCAGCCTTTCTCTGATTTGTTGTGATTCTTGGTCCTTATTAAGAAAGTTTCGACCTGTATCAAGGAGGCCTAGTGTATCTCCTATTCCTTCCTGTAAACTTTTCAGTGTGTCAGCTTTTACCTCCACGTCTTTGATCCATTTGGAGTTAATTCTAGTGCAAGGTGACAAAGAAGGATCCAACTTTAGTTTTCTGCAGGTGTTTAACCAGTTCTGCCAGCACAACTTGTTGAAGAGGCTATCTTTCTTCCATTCTATTTTTTTGGCTCCCTGGTCAAAGATTAGGTGGCCATAGGTCTGTGGTTTAATATCTGGGTCCGCAGTTCTACTCCATTGGACTTCAGGCCTGTTCTTGTGCCAGTAACAAGCTGTTTTGAGAATTATAGCTCTGTAATAGAGTCTTAACTTTGGAATTGAAATTCCTTCAGCGCTGTTCTTTCTGCTAAGAAGTGTTTTTGCTATACGGGGTCTTTTATTATTCCATATGAAATTTTGAATTGCCTCTTCTATGTCTTTAAAGAATGACATTGGGATGTTGATGGGTATTACATTGAATTTGTAGATAGCCCTTGGCAAGATTGTCATTTTCACAATGTTGATTCTTCCAATCCAGGAGCACGGGAGGTTTTTCCATTTCCTTAGTTCTGCTTTAATTTCCTTTTTTAGGGTTTTAAAGTTTTCATCTAAACGGTCCTTTACATTCTTAGTTAAGCTAATTGCTAGGTACTTTATTTTCTTTGAGGCTATTGTGAAAGGATTTTCTTTCCTGATTATTGCCTCGTTCCTCTCAGTGTTGGCGTAAAGTAAGGCAGTTGAATTGTGAGGGTTGATTTTATGGCCTGCTACCCTTCCAAAGCTTTGAATCAGCTCAAGGAACTTGGGAGTAGAGTCTATAGGATTCTTTAAATACAGAATCATGTCATCTGCAAAGAGGGATAGTTTTATTTCCTCTTTCCCTACTTGGATCCCCTTTATGCTTGCTTCTTGCCTTATTGCACTGCCTAGGAATTCTAGTACTATGTTAAAAAGGAGTGGAGAGAGTGGGCATCCTTGTCTCGTTTCTGATTTTAGAGGGAATGGCTTTAGATTTTCACCATTAAGTATAATACTAGCAGTGGGTTTCTCATACACAGCCTTTTTTACATTGAGAAATGTTCCATGGATTCCTAGTTTCTCCACATCTTTTAACATAAAGGGGTTTTGGATCTTGTCAAATGCCTTTTCCGCATCTATTGAGACAATCATGTGATTTTATCCCTGCTCCTGTTGATGTGTTGAATTATATTAATTGATTTGTGTATGTTGAACCAGCTTTGCCTCCCTGTGATGAATCCAGTTTGATCATAGTGTATATTTTTTTTGATGAGTTGTTGTAGACGGTTGGCCAGTATTTTGTTGAGAAGTTTTGCATCGAGGTTCATCAAAGAAATGGGTCTATAGATCTCTTTCTTTGATGAATCTCTGTCTGGTTTGGGGATGAGGGATATGCTGGCTTCACAGAGTCAGTTTAGTAAAGAACCTTCATTTTCAATTTCGTTGAAGAGTTTGAGGAGTATTGGTGTGAGCTCTGCTTTGAAGACCTTATAGAATTCAGCTCTGAATCCATCTGGCCCTGGGCTCTTTTTAAGTGGAAGTTGTCTAATTTCCATATCTATTTCAGAGCTTGAAATAGGCCTGTTGAGTTGGGTTAGCTCTTCTTGGTTCAGTGTGTGTATGTTAATATTGTCTAGGAATTCATCCATTTCTTCTAGATTCTCAAATTTGTTGGCGTAAAGGTTTGACAAGTATTCCCTCATGATATTCTGGATCTTGGTAATTTCTGTCGTGATATTACCATTTTCATCTGCGATTTTGTTTATTTCGATATGCTCTCTTCTTTTTTTGGTAAGATTTGCTAAGAGCTTGTCAATTTTGTTAATTCTTTCAAGAACCAACTCCTTGTTTTGTTGATTCTTTCTATAGTTTTTTTATTCCAAATCATTTAATTCTGCTTTGATTTTAATAATTTGCTTTCTCCTAATGGGTTTAGGGTTGGTTTGTTGCTCTTTTTCCAGGAGGTTAAGGTGAGACATTAACTAGTTGGTTTGCCATTTTTCCAACTTGCTGTTGTAGGCACTCCGCGCTATAAATTTTCCTCTGAGTACTGCCTTTGTTGTGTCCCTAAGGAGTTGATATTTGTGTGCTCCTTATTGTTAAATTTCATAAACAGTTGGATATCTGTTCTGATCTCTTCGATTACCCATTGTTTTTGATTCAACAATGTGTGGTTCAGTCTCCATGAGTTACAGGGTTTTCTTTGGTGGAGATGTGTGTTCAGCTCCAATTTGATGCCTTTATGGTCTGAGAGTGTGCATGGAATAATTTCAGTGTTCTGAATCTGTCCAGGATTGCTTTATGGCCTAAGATGTGGTCTATTTTGGAAAATGTTCCATGTGCTGCTGAGAAAAACGTATATTGTGGTGTTACTGGGTGGAATATTCTGCAGATGTCTGTTAGATCTAGTTGGTCTATATAGTTGTTCAGTTGTAAGGTTTCTCTGTTGAGTTTTTGCCTTGTTGATCTGTCCATAGGTGAGAGTGGTGTGTTAAACTCACCAACAATCACTGTATTTCGATCTATGTATGGTTTCAGTGTAAGTAAAGTTTGCTTGATGAAGTTTGGAGCTCCGGGATTGGGTGTGTAAATATTTAGGATCGTTATGTCTTCCTGGAGGAAAGATCCCTTTAGTTGTATGTAGTAACCTTCTTTGTCTTTTCTTACTAATTTTAGTTTCAAGTCTGTTGTATCTGATATGAGGATGGCAACTCCAGCCTGTTTATGGGGGCAGTTAGCTTGATAGAGTTTATTCCAACCTCTCACTTTCAAAAGATGATTGTTTTTGGGTAAGATGTGTCTCTTGAAGACAGCAGAACGATGGCTCTTGCTTTTTGATCCAACTAGACAGCCTATGCCGTTTAATTGGAGAGTTCAGTCCGTTGATATTGAGAGTTAGGATTGAGAGATATTTATTAGTTCCTAGCATTTTTAAAAGCTTTTAGTAGGGCCTGTGTCTTGACAGTTCTTGTGGTCCTTAGATGGTATGCTGTTTAGGTGCCATTTCTTTCCCTATATTGCATTTATTTTGGTTTTCTATATATAGAGCATCTTTGAGAATTCTCTGTAGTGTTGGTTTTGTTTCGACATATTGTTGCAGCTTTTCCCTGGAATGGAATGATTTTATTGTTCCCTCAGTTATGAATGAGAGCTTAGCTGGCTACAGTATTCTTGGTTTGATTTAAGGGCATGACATATATGCTTCCAGTCACTTTGTGCTTGCATGGTCTCTGCTGAGAAATCTGGGGTTATTCTGATTGGTTTGCCTTTGTAGGTTACTGATCCCTTTTCCCTGGATGCCTTTAGGATCTTTCCTTTCGTTTCTATTGATCCAGTTCGGATCACAATGTGGCGGTGGGATGTTCTTTTCTGGTCAGGTCTGTTTGAGGTTCTAAAAGCTTCTCGTTTCTGGATGGCCTGCCATTCTGGATATTTGGGAAATTCTCTGAGATGATTCCCTGAAGTATATTTCCAATACCATTGACCTCTTTCTCCACTCCCTCCTCAATACCAACTAGCCTTAAATTAGGCTTCCTAATTGTATCTTGGACCTCCTGAAGCGCTCTCTCATATTTCCTAGATTTGGATTGACTCATTTTCTGTTCTTTATAATACCTTAATTATCTTCAGCCACGGAAAAACTCACTTCTGCAATGTCTAACCTGCTACCAAAGCTATCTACTTTATTTTTCATCTCCCTTGCTTCTAATTGCTCACTTTTGATGCCTTGCATCTCTTGTTTTAGATCATGTATGGATTTCTTTATCTCCTTGATTTCCTTTTGAGTGGTTAGCTCAGTAGCTTTATTTTCTTTGGACATTTGCTGGAGTTTGGTCACGTTTTTATTTGTGGATTCTATGAATTCATCCATCTTTCTTTGAAAAACCTTTATTATGGCCTCCTTTATGGCTTCTTCTTTTTCACTTATCACCTTGTTTTTGCTTTCCTCTTGTTCAGGTATGGCTTCCTCCATTATCTCTTTCTTTATATTTTCACATTTTTCATTAATGATGTTTATCAATTGCATTTGTGTAGCACTTGGAAGACTCTTCTCTAGTTTTGCCAGTGACAGTTCCATTGTCTGTTTATATTGGGTGGGGGATGTTGTTTCTTGATTTGACATTTTTCTTGAGTTTCTTGTTCTGCCCATTTGAAAATGGGAGCAAGGTTACTACTAAATACGATTATAGTTTTTCAGATATAACCAACCTAGACCTCTGTAGCTGGCAGACTCTAGATGTTCACAAGTTTTGATTGGTATTATCACTCTTTCTTTTTGTGCACTTACAGACCAGTCTAATACAACCACTGATAAGCGATTTATTCCCAAAACCATAAGCCTCTCAATCCAATCTCTATTGTCTTTAAGTCCCTCTGAGCCTAGAGAATAATTAACCACCTACATATACAATATTGCTCAACAGCCATCAAGTGTCGATCCGTGCAGTATAAGGGTTGAAAGACGAGCAGAGGTCCAGAGATAAAAAAAGAGAATGAGAGAGGTCAGGGGAGGTGCAAGAGGATTAACGTAGGAGTGTAAGAATATTGTAGTAATGAAGAAAAGGTATAGCATAAGGATAACTGACATAAGTTGGTAAGTAGGTAGCATATTTGAGTACAAAGTTTGGAAAGTATTAGAATAAAACTTATGTGTTGCTGCACGACTAGCTCTTAGCCCAACCAGTGGCGTCACAGTGGACCATGGGATGGATCTGTTTTTCTTGTCTACGTTGAGGGAAAGGGGTATTTCACAAGATGCAGAAGCGAAGATTTCAGAAGCAAATGCTGTGAGTGAATTAGCTCGTAAAAAGCATTTTTATTTTCTTTTATCTTTCTGCCTGTCTTGGGGCTTGAATTCAGGGCCTGAGCACTGTCCTCGGGTTTTCTCAAGTCTAGCCCTCTGCCACTTGAGCCACCTTGCCACATCTAGATTTTCTATCTATGTGGTACTGAGCAATCAAACCCAGATCTTCATGGATGCTAGGCAAGCACTCTACCACTATGCCAAACTCTCAACCCTGACATAGTAATTATAAAGTCATCATCATCATCATCATCATATCCAAATATCCTTTCTCCTACAAAGAGTGAACACTTAACTGTGTCTAATGCTTTTTTTTTAATTTCACTAATTCTTCTGTGTTTTTCCCTCTTGCATTTTTTACACATGACATCAAAGCTAATCATCAGGAAAAAATTGATTAGGATACAGAAACCTAATAATATCCTAGTAGATTGACGTCAAAAATATGTGCAAGATGCCCTGTGTGTTTGACCTAGTGGGAGAGTCCTTGGCTACCAAGCAGTAAGCCTCAGGTTTGATTCCTCATTACCACATACATAGAAAACGCTGCAAGTGGTGCTGTGGCTCGGTGGGACAGCTAAAGCCTAAAGAAAGCCCAAGAACAATGTTCACACTCTGAGGTCAAGTCCCAAGACTAGCAAAAACAAAAAAAATTCGCCAAGGGGCAAAATGCAGGCAGAGAAGGCACTGTGAAGCAAATGTTTTGTAAAGGATGAGGGCAATATTGACCCTTAAGTTTGGATCTTACCTAAGAAAGTCTCCTTGAGCCTGAGACCCGACTGGTAGTTGGGCCTAGTGGAAGACCTTGGGATTGGACAAATAAGGTTTGCTGTATACTACATCCACATGTATATTGTGAGATTGGAGGAGAGATTCAGCCTCCAGTATGTCTTTGGTGAGGTCTTTTGTGAGCAAGGATCTTTGGTCATTGGGCCCTGAAAGGTGACCCTGCCTCCCTCACAATGGAACAGAATTTGGAACCCTGTTAACCAAGCCACTGTAACTAACAACCAGCTCAAGCCAGCTCACTTGGCCTGTGGCTCAGGAGGAAGAAAGATGTTGCTGTGCTGTTGCCAAAGGTCAGGAAACTTGAGTCTCAGGCATGGAAGTTGTGGATGTCTTACTCGAAGATGTACCTGCTAGATCATTGCCAAGCCACAAATCCAGTATAACAGAACTTTCTCAAAGAAGAAGGCCAGGAAAATCCAGGGCAACCAGATGAGGTAAATTTCTAAGAAGAAATGTATTTGACCCCATCATCCTCCCCACACACTACAACTTTCTTTTTTTTTCATTTTTTATTGTAATTAGTAAAAGGGTTAGATGATATTTGCCAGATAGAAGGTGCATTAATTCACATGCATTGATACCCTTTCACATGTCTTGGTACCCATTTCCCTCCAACCCCACACCCCCCACCCGTCTTGGTTTTCCCCCCTTCCCTATCAAATTTCAAATATCCAAATACAAATAAATTCAATATATCAGATAACAAAGTGAGATACTATACCAATATGGGATAACCAAGGGACAGCAAGCGAGATGACAGACAACATAGTACATTAAGGACAACAATCATTCATTATATGGCTTTTGTGTCAATATCCTGGAGGTCCTTTCAATTAGCTTCACATTATATGGCCTTATATATGGCCTTTTGCTCTATTGCCAATCTCTGCTAGTAGAGCCCAAGATTTGTACTGATTATGACGAATGAGGGAAACCACTGAGCCTAACCTCCTTTGAGTCTGGCTTACTTCACTTAATATGATTTGTGCTAAGTCTTTCCACTTCCTAACAAATGGGGCGATGTCATTCTTTCTGACAGCAGCATAGAATTCCATTGTGTACAAATACCACAACTTGTTGATCCACTCATCAACTGAGGGACATCTGGGTTGGTTCCATATCTATGCTATGGTGAATAGTGCTGCAATGAACAGTGTTGTGCTAGTGGGTTTAGTATGCCCTTGTTTCTGGATTGTTGGGTAAATGCCAAGTACTGGAATTGCTGGGTCATAGGGGAGTTGTATGTTTAGCGTTTTGAGGCACTGCCGCACTGCTTTCCATAGTGGTTGAACGAGTTTGCACTCCCACCAACAGTGTAGTAGTGATCCCTCCTGACCACATCCCCTCCAGCATCTGTTGTCATTCGTTTTCCTGATCCAGGCCATTCTAACTGGAGTTAGGTGGAATCTTAGACTTGTTTTGATTTGCATTTCTTTTATGACCAGAGATGTTGAGCATTTCTTCATGTGTCTATAGCCCATTTTTGTTTCTTCTTCAGAGAAGACTCTCTTTAAGTCTTTGGCCCATTTTGTAATGGGATGGGTGTTACTTTGGAGGTTAGTTTTGGAGTGATTCAATTTTTTGAGTTGTTGATATATTTTAGATATGAGGCCTTGTTCCGTTGTTTGGGTGGTGAAGATCTTCTCCCACTCTGTAGGCTTCCTGATTAGTTTACTAGCTATATCCGTTGCCATACAAAAGCTCTGCAGTTTAATGCAGTCCCACTTATCCAGCCTTTCTCTGATTTGTTGTGATTCTTGGTCCTTATTAAGAAAGTTTCGACCTGTACCAAGGAGGCCTAGTGTATGTCCTATTCCTTCCTGTAAACTTTTCAGTGTGTCAGCTTTTACCTCCACGTCTTTGATCCATTTGGAGTTAATTCTAGTGCAAGGTGACAAAGAAGGATCCAACTTTAGTTTTCTGCAGGTGTTTAACCAGTTCTGCCAGCACAACTGGTTGAAGAGGCTATCTTTCTTCCATTCTATTTTTTTGGCTCCCTGGTCAAAGATTAGGTGGCCATAGGTCTGTGGTTTAATATCTGGGTCCGCAGTTCTACTCCATTGTACTTCAGGCCTGTTCTTGTGCCAGTACCAAGCTGTTTTGAGAATTATAGCTCTGTAATAGAGCCTTAAGTTTGGAATTGAAATTCCTCCAGAACTGTTCTTTCTGCTAAGTAGTGTTTTTGCTATACGGGGTCTTTTATTATTCCATATGAAATTTTGAATTGCCTCTTCTATGTCTTTAAAGAATGACATTGGGATGTTGATGGGTATTACATTGAATTTGTAGATAGCCCTTGGCAAGATTGTCATTTTCACAATGTTGATTCTTCCAATCCAGGAGCACGGGAGGTTTTTCCATTTCCTTAGTTCTGCTTTAATTTCCTTTTTTAGGGTTTTAAAGTTTTCATCTAAACGGTCCTTTACATTCTTAGTTAAGCTAATTGCTAGGTACTTTATTTTCTTTGAGGCTATTGTGAAAGGATTTTCTTTCCTGATTATTGCCTCGTTCCTCTCAGTGTTGGCGTAAAGTAAGGCAGTTGATTTGTGAGGGTTGATTTTATGGCCTGCTACCCTTCCAAAGCTTTGAATCAGCTCAAGGAGCTTGGGAGTAGAGTCTATAGGATTCTTTAAATACAGAATCATGTCATCTGCAAAGAGGGATAGTTTTATTTCCTCTTTCCCTACTTGGATCCCCTTTATGCTTGCTTCTTGCCATATTGCACTGCCTAGGAATTCTAGTACTATTTTAAAAAGGAGTGGAGAGAGTGGGCATCCTTGTCTCGTTCCTGATTTTAGAGGGAATGGCTTTAGATTTTCACCATTAAGTATAATACTAGCAGTGGGTTTCTCATACACAGCCTTTATTACATTGAGAAATGTTCCATGGATTCCTAGTTTCTCCACATCTTTTAACATAAAGGGGTTTTGGATCTTGTCAAATGCCTTTTCCGCATCTATTGAGACAATCATGTGATTTTATCCCTGCTCCTGTTGATGTGTTGAATTATATTAATTGATTTGTGTATGTTGAACCAGCTTTGCCTCCCTGTGATGAATCCAGTTTGATCATAGTGTATATTTTTTTTGATGAGTTGTTGTAGACGGTTGGCCAGTATTTTGTTGAGAAGTTTTGCATCGAGGTTCATCAAAGAAATGGGTCTATAGATCTCTTTCTTTGATGAATCTCTGTCTGGTTTGGGGATGAGGGATATGCTGGCTTCACAGAGTCAGTTTAGTAAAGAACCTTCATTTTCAATTTCGTTGAAGAGTTTGAGGAGTATTGGTGTGAGCTCTGCTTTGAAGACCTTATAGAATTCAGCTGTGAATCCATCTGGCCCTGGGCTCTTTTTAAGTGGAAGTTGTCTAATTTCCATATCTATTTCAGAGCTTGAAATAGGCCTGTTGAGTTGGGTTAGCTCTTCTTGGTTCAGTGTGTGTATGTTAATATTGTCTAGGAATTCATCCATTTCTTCTAGATTCTCAAATTTGCTGGCGTAAAGGTTTGAGAAGTATTCCCTCATGATATTCTGGATCTTGGTAATTTCTGTCGTGATATTACCATTTTCATCTGCGATTTTGTTTATTTCGATATGCTCTCTTCTTTTTTTGGTAAGATTTGCTAAGAGCTTGTCAATTTTGTTAATTCTTTCAATAACCAACTCCTTGTTTTGTTGATTCTTTCTATAGTTTTTTTTATTCCAAATCATCTAATTCTGCTTTGATTTTAATAATTTGCTTTCTCCTAATGGGTTTAGGGTTGGTTTGTTGCTCTTTTTCCAGGAGGTTAAGGTGAGACATTAACTAGTTGATTTGCCATTTTTCCAACTTGCTGTTGTAGGCACTCCACGCTATAAATTTTCCTCTGAGTACTGCCTTTGTTGTGTCCCTAAGGAGTTGATATTTGTGTGCTCCTTATTGTTAAATTTCATAAACAGTTGGATATCTGTTCTGATCTCTTCGATTACGCATTGTTTTTGATTCAACAATGTGTGGTTCAGTCTCCATGAGTTATAGGGTTTTCTTTGGTGGAGATGTGTGTTCAGCTCCAATTTGATGCCTTTATGGTCTGAGAGTGTGCATGGAATAATTTCAGTGTTTCTGAATCTGTCCAGGTTTGCTTTATGGCCTAAGATGTGGTCTATTTTGGAAAATGTTCCATGTGCTGCTGAGAAAAACGTATATTGTGGTGTTACTGGGTGGAATATTCTGCAGATGTCTGTTAGATCTAGTTGGTCTATATAGTTGTTCAGTTCTAAGGTTTCTCTGTTGAGTTTTTGCCTTGTTGATCTGTCCATAGGTGAGAGTGGTGTGTTAAACTCACCAACAATCACTGTGCTTCGATCTATGTATGGTTTCAGTGTAAGTAAAGTTTGCTTGATGAAGTTTGGAGCTCCGGTATTGGGTGTGTAAATATTTAGGATTGTTATGTCTTCCGGGAGGAAAGATCCCTTTAGTAGTATGTAGTAACCTTCTTTGTCTTTTCTTACTAATTTTAGTTTGAAGTCTATTGTATCTGATATGAGGATGGCAACTCTAGCCTGTTTATGGGGGCAGTTAGCTTGATAGAGTTTATTCCAACCTCTCAATTTCAAAAGAAGATTGTTTTTGGGTAAGATGTGTCTCTCGAAGTCAGCAGAACGATGGCTCTTGCTTTTTGATCCAACTAGACAACCTATGCCGTTTAATTGGAGAGTTAAGTCCATTGATATTGAGAGTGAGTATTGAGAGATATTTATTAGTTCCTACCATTTTTAAAAGCTTTTAGTAGGGCCTGTGTCTTGACAGTTCTTGTGGTCCTTAGATGGTATGCTGTTTAGGTGCCATTTCTTTCCCTATATTGCATTTATTTTGGTTTTCTATGTATAGAGCATCTTTGAGAATTCTCTGTAGTGTTGGTTTTGTTTCGACATATTGTTGCAGCTTTTCCCTGGGAATGGAATGTTTTTATTTTTCCCTCAGTTATGAATGAGAGCTTAGCTGGCTACAGTATTCTTGGTTGGTAGTTATTTGATATAAGGGCATGACATATATGCTTCCAGTCACTTCGTGCTTGCATGGTCTCTGCTGAGAAATCTGGGGTTATTCTGATTGGTTTGCCTTTGTAGGTTACTGATCCCTTTTCCCTGGCTGCCTTTAGGATCTTTCCTTTCGTTTCTATTGATCCAGTTCGGATCACAATGTGGCGGTGGGATGTTCTTTTCTGGTCAGGTCTGTTTGGGGTTCTAAAAGCTTCTCGTATCTGGATGGGCCTGCCCTTCTGCATATTTGGGAAATTCTCTGAGATGATTCCCTGAAGTATATTTCCAATACCATTGACCTCTTTCTCCACGCCCTCCTCAGTACCAACTAGCCTTAATTTAGGCTTCCTAATTGTATCTTGGACCTCCTGAAGCGCTCTCTCATATTTCCTAGATTTGGATTGACTCATTTTCTGTTCTTTATAATACCTAAATTATCTTCAGCCACGGAAATTCTCTCCTCTGCAATGTCTAACCTGCTATCAAAGCTATCTACTTTATTTTTCATCTCCCTTGCTTCTAATTGCTCACTTTTGATGCCTTGCATCCCTTGTTTTAGATCATGTATGGATTTCTTTATCTCCTTGATTTCCTTTTGAGTGGTTAGCTCAGTAGCTTTATTTTCTTTGGACATTTGCTGGAGTTTGGTCCCGTTTTTATTTGTGGATTCTTTGAATTCATCCATCTTTCTTTGAAAAACCTTTATTATGGCCTCCTTTATGGCTTCTTCTTTTTCACTTATCACCTTGTTTTTGCTTTCCTCTTGTTCAGGTATAGCTTCCTCCATTATCTCTTTCTTTATATTTTCACATTTTTCATTAATGATGTTTATCAATTGCATTTGTGTAGCAATTGGAAGACTCTCCTCTAGGTTTGCCAGTGACTGTTCCATTGTCTGTTTACATTGGGTGGGGGATGTTGTTTCTTGATTTGACATTTTTCTTGAGTTTCTTGTTCTTCCCATTTGAAAATGGGAGCAAGATTACTACTAAATACGATTATAGTTTTTCAGATATAACCAACCTAGACCTCTGTAGCTGGCAGACACTAGATGTTCACAAGTTTTGATTGGTATTATCACTCTTTCTTTTTGTGCACTTACAGACCAGCCTAATACAACCACTGATAAGCGATTTATACCCAAAACAATAAGCCTCTCAATCCAATCTCTATTGTCTTTAAGTCCCTCTGAGCCTAGAGAATAATTAACCACCTACATATACAATATTGCTCAACAGTCATCAAGTGTAGATCCGTGCAGTATAAGGGTTGAAAGACGAGCAGAGGTCCAGAGATAGAAAAAAAGAATGAGAGAGGTCAGGGGAGGTGCAAGAGGATTAACGTAGGAGTGTAAGAATATTGTAGTAATGAAGAAAAGTTATAGCATAAGGATAACTGACATAAGTTGGTAAGTAGGTAGCATATTTGAGTACAAAGTTTGGAAAGTATTAGAATAAAACTTATGTGTTGCTGCACGACTAGCTCTTAGCCCAACCAGTGGCCTCACAGTGGACCATGGGATGGATCTGTTTTTCTTGTCTACGTTGAGGGAAAGGGTTATTTCACAAGATGCAGAAGCGAAGATTTCAGAAGCAAATGCTGTGAGTGAATTAGCTCGTAAAAAGCATTTTTATTTTCTTTTATCTTTCTGTCAGTCTTGGGGCTTGAATTCAGGGCCTGAGCACTGTCCTCGGGTTTTCTCAAGTCTAGCCCTCTGCCACTTGCGCCACCTTGCCACATCTAGATTTTCTATCTATGTGGTACTGAGCAATCAAACCCAGATCTTCATGGATGCTAGGCAAGCACTCTACCACTATGCCAAACTCTCAACCCTGACATAGTAATTATAAAGTCATCATCATCATCATCATATCCAAATATCCTTTCTCCTACAAAGAATGAACACATAACTGTGTCTAATGCTTTTTTTTTAATTTCACTAATTCTTCTGTGTTTTTCCCTCTTGCATTTTTTACACATGACAGCAAAGCTAATCATCAGGAAAAAATTAATTAGGATACAGAAACCTAATAATATCCTAGTAGATTGATGTCAAAAATATGTGCAAGATGCCCTGTGTGTTTGACCTAGTGGGAGAGTCCTTGGCTACCAAGCAGTAAGCCTCAGGTTTGATTCCTCATTACCACATACATAGAAAACGCTGCAAGTGGTGCTGTGGCTCGGTGGGACAGCTAAAGCCTAAAGAAAGCCCAAGACCAATGTTCACACTCTGAGGTCAAGTCCCAAGACTAGCAAAAACAAAAAAAAATTCGCCAAGGGGCAAACTGCAGGCAGAGAAGGCACTGTGAAGCAAATGTTTTGTAAAGGATGAGGGCAATATTGACCCTTAAGTTTGGATCTTACCTAAGAAAGGCACCTTGAGCCTGAGACCAGACTGGTAGTTGGGCCTAGTGGAAGACATTGGGATTGGACAAATAAAGTGTGCTGTATACTACATCCACATGTATATTGTGAGATTGGAGGAGAGATTCAGCCTCCAGTATGTCTTTGGTGAGGTCTTCTGTGAGCAAGGATCTTTGGTCATTGGGCCCTGAAAGGTGACCCTGCCTCCCTCACAATGGAACAGAATATGGAACCCTGGTAACCAAGCCACTGTAACTAACAACCAGCTCAAGCCAGCTCACTTGGCCTGTGGCTCAGGAGGAAGAAAGATTTTGCTGTGCTGTTGCCAAAGGCCAAGAAACTCGAGTCTCAGGCATGGAAGTTGTGGATGTCTTACTCGAAGATGTACCTGCTAGATCATTGCCAAGCCACAAATCCAGTATAACAGAATTTTCTCTAAGAGAAGGCCAGGAAAATCCAGGGCAACCAGATGAGGTAAAGTTCTAAGAAGAAATGTATTTGACCCCATCATCCTCCCCACACACTACAACTTTCATTTTTTTCATTTTTTTTATTGTAATTAGTAAAAAGGTTAGATGATATTTGCCAGATAGAAGGTGCATTAATTCGTATACATTGATACCCTTTCACATGTCTTGGTACCCATTTCCCTCCAACCCCACACCCCCCACCCGTCTTGGTTTTCCCCCCTTCCCTATCAAATTTCAAATATCCAAATACAAATAAATTCAATATATCAGATAACAAAGTGAGATACTATACCAATATGTGATAACCAAGGGACAGCAAGCGAGATGAGAGACAACATAGTACATTAAGGACAACAATCATTCATTATATGGCTTTTGTGTCAATATCCTGGTGGTCCTTTCAATTAGCTTCACATTATATGGCCATATATATGGCCTTTTGCTCTATTGACAATCTCTGCTAGTAGAGCCCAAGGTTTCTACTGATTATGACGAATGAGGGAAACCACTGAGCCTAAGTTCCTTTGAGTCTGGCTTACTTCACTTAATATGATTTCTTCTAAGTCTTTCTATTTCCTAACCAGTGGGGCGATGTCATTCTTTCTGACAGCAGCATAGAATTCCATTGTGTACAAATACCACAACTTGTTGATCCACTCATCAACTGAGGGACATCTGGGTTGGTTCCATATCTTTGCTATGGTGAATAGTGCTGCAATGAACATTGTTGTGCTAGTGGGTTTAGTATGCCCTTGTTTCTGGATTGTTGGGTAAATGCCAAGTACTGGAATTGCTGGGTCATAGGGGAGTTGTATGTTTAGCGTTTTGAGGCACTGCCGCACTGCTTTCCATAGTGGTTGAACGAGTTTGCACTCCCACCAACAGTGTAGTAGTGATCCCTCCTGACCACATCCCCTCCAGCATCTGTTGTCATTCGTTTTCCTGATCCTGGCCATTCTAACTGGAGTTAGGTGGAATCTTAGACTTGTTTTGATTTGCATTTCTTTTATGACCAGAGATGTTGAGCATTTCTTCATGTGTCTATAGGCCATTTTTGTTTCTTCTTCAGAGAAGACTCTCTTTAAGTCTTTGGCCCATTTTGTAATGGGATGGGTGTTACTTTGGAGGTTAGTTTTGGAGTGATTCAATTTTTTGAGTTGTTGATATATTTTAGATATGAGGCCTTGTTCCGTTGTTTGGGTGGTGAAGATCTTCTCCCACTCTGTAGGCTTCCTGATTAGTTTACTAGCTATATCCGTTGCCATACAAAAGCTCTGCAGTTTAATGCAGTCCCACTTATCCAGCCTTTCTCTGATTTGTTGTGATTCTTGGTCCTTATTAAGAAAGTTTCGACCTGTACCAAGGAGGCCTAGTGTATCTCCTATTCCTTCCTGTAAACTTTTCAGTGTGTCAGCTTTTACCTCCACGTCTTTGATCCATTTGGAGTTAATTCTAGTGCAAGGTGACAAAGAAGGATCCAACTTTAGTTTTCTGCAGGTGTTTAACCAGTTCTGCAAGCACAACTTGTTGAAAAGGCTATCTTTCTTCCATTCTATTTTTTTGGCTCCCTGGTCAAAGATTAGGTGGCCATAGGTCTGTGGTTTAATATCTGGGTCCGCAGTTCTACTCCATTGGACTTCAGGCCTGTTCTTGTGCCAGTACCAAGCTGTTTTGAGAATTATAGCTCTGTAATAGAGCCTTAAGTTTGGAATTGAAATTCCTCCAGCGCTGTTCTTTCTGCTAAGAAGTGTTTTTGCTATACGGGGTCTTTTATTATTCCATATGAAATTTTGAATTGCCTCTTCTATGTCTTTAAAGAATGACATTGGGATGTTGATGGGTATTACATTGAATTTGTAGATAGCCCTTGGCAAGATTGTCATTTTCACAATGTTGATTCTTCCAATCCAGGAGCACGGGAGGTTTTTCCATTTCCTTAGTTCTGCTTTAATTTCCTTTTTTATCGTTTTAAATTTTTCATCTAAACGGTCCTTTACATTCTTAGTTAAGCTAATTGCTAGGTACTTTATTTTCTTTGAGGCTATTGTGAAAGGATTTTCTTTCCTGATTATTGCCTCGTTCCTCTCACTGTTGGCGTAAAGTAAGGCAGTTGATTTGTGAGGGTTGATTTTATGGCCTGCTACCCTTCCAAAGCTTTGAATCAGCTCAAGGAGCTTCGGAGTAGAGTCTATAGGATTCTTTAAATACAGAATCATGTCTTCGGCAAAGAGGGATAGTTTTATTTCCTCTTTCCCTACTTGGATCCCCTTTATGCTTGCTTCTTGCCTTATTGCACTGCCTAGGAATTCTAGTACTATGTTAAAAAAGAGTGGAGAGAGTGGGCATCCTTTTCTCGTTCCTGATTTTAGAGGGAATCGTTTTAGATTTTCACCATTAAGTATAATACTAGCAGTGGGTTTCTCATACACAGCCTTCATTACATTGAGAAATGTTCCATGGATTCCTAGTTTCTCCACATCTTTTAACATAAAGGGGTTTTGGATCTTGTCAAATGCCTTTTCCGCATCTATTGAGACAATCATGTGATTTTATCCCTGCTCCTGTTGATGTGTTGAATTATATTAATTGATTTGTGTATGTTGAACCAGCTTTGCCTCCCTGTGATGAATCCAGTTTGATCATAGTGTATATTTTTTTTGATGATTTGTTGTAGACGGTTGGCCAGTATTTTGTTGAGAAGTTTGCATCGAGGTTCATCAAAGAAATGGGTCTATAGATCTCTTTCTTTGATGAATCTCTGTCTGGTTTGGGGATGAGGGATATGCTGGCTTCACAGAATCAGTTTAGTAAAGATCCTTCATTTTCAATTTCGTTGAAGAGCTCGAGGAGTATTGGTGTGAGCTCTGCTTTGAAGACCTTATAGAATTCAGCTGTGAATCCATCTGGCCCTGGGCTCTTTTTAAGTGGAAGTTGTCTAATTTCCATTTCTATTTCAGAGCTTGAAATAGGCCTGTTGAGTTGGGTTAGCTCTTCTTGGTTAAGTGTGTGTATGTTAATATTGTCTAGGAATTCATCCATTTCTTCTAGATTCTCAAATTTGTTGGCGTAAAGGTTTGAGAAGTATTCCCTCATGATATTCTGGATCTTGGTAATTTCTGTCGTGATATTACCATTTTCATCTGCGATTTTGTTTATTTCGATATGCTCTCTTCTTTTTTTGGTAAGATTTGCTAAGGGCTTGTCAATTTTGTTTATTATTTCAAGAACCAACTCCTTGTTTTGTTGATTCTTTCTATAGTTTTTTTTATTCCAAATCATTTAATTCTGCTTTGATTTTAATAATTTGCTTTCTCCTAATGGGTTTAGGGTTGGTTTGTTGCTCTTTTTCCAGGAGGTTAAGGTGAGACATTAACTAGTTGGTTTGCCATTTTTCCAACTTGCTGTTGTAGGCACTCCACGCTATAAATTTTCCTCTGAGTACTGCCTTTGTTGTGTCCCTAAGGAGTTGATATTTGTGTGCTCCTTATTGTTAAATTTCATAAACAGTTGCTTATCTGTTCTGATCTCTTCGATTACCCATTGTTTTTGATTCAACAATGTGTGGTTCAGTCTCCATGAGTTACAGGGTTTTCTTTGGTGGAGATGTGTGTTCAGCTCCAATTTGATGCCATTATGGTCTGAGAGTGTGCATGGAATAATTTCAGTGTTTCTGAATCTGTCCAGGTTTGCTTTATGGCCTAAGATGTGGTCTATTTTGGAAAATGTTCCATGTGCTGCTGAGAAAAACGTAAATTGTGGTGTTACTGGGTGGAATATTCTGCAGATGTCTGTTAGATCTAGTTGGTCTATATAGTTGTTCAGTTCTAAGGTTTCTCTGTTGAGTTTTTGCCTTGTTGATCTGTCCATAGGTGAGAGTGGTGTGTTAAACTCACCAACAATCACTGTGTTTCGATCTATGTATGGTTTCAGTGTAAGTAAAGTTTGCTTGATGAAGTTTGGAGCTCCGGGATTGGGTGTGTAAATATTTAGGATTGTTATGTCTTCCGGGAGGAAAGATCCCTTTAGTAGTATGTAGTAACCTTCTTTGTCTTTTCTTACTAATTTTAGTTTGAAGTCTATTGTATCTGATATGAGGATGGCAACTCTAGCCTGTTTATGGGGGCAGTTAGCTTGATAGAATTTATTCCAACCTCTCAGTTTCAAAAGATGATTGTTTTTGGGTAGGATGTGTCTCACGAAGTCAGCAGAACGATGGCTCTTGCTTTTTGATCCAACTAGACAACCTATGCCGTTTAATTGGAGAATAAAGTCCATTGATATTGAGAGTTAGGATTGAGAGATATTTATTAGTTCCTACCATTTTTAAAAGCTTTTAGTAGGGCTTGTGTCTTGACAGTTCTTGTGGTCCTTAGATGGTATGCTGTTTAGGTGCCTTTTCTTTCCCTATATTGCATTTATTTTGGTTTTCTATGTATAGAGCATCTTTGAGAATTCTCTGTAGTGTTGGTTTTGTTTCGACATATTGTTGCAGCTTTTCCCTGGAATGGAATGTTTTTATTTTTCCCTCAGTTATGAATGAGAGCATAGCTGGCTACAGTATTCTTGGTTGGTAGTTATTTGATATAAGGGCATGACATATATGCTTCCAGTCACTTCGTGCTTGCATGGTCTCTGCTGAGAAATCTGGGGTTATTCTGATTGGTTTGCCTTTGTAGGTTACTGATCCCTTTTCCCTGGCTGCCTTTAGGATCTTTCCTTTCGTTTCTATTGATCCAGTTCGGATCACAATGTGGCGGTGGGATGTTCTTTTCTGGTCAGGTCTGTTTGGGGTTCTAAAAGCTTCTCATATCTGGATGGGCCTGCCCTTCTGGATATTTGGGAAATTCTCTGAGATGATTCCCTGAAGTATATTTCCAATACCGTTTACCTCTTTCTCCACGCCCTCCTCAATACCAACTAGCCTTAAATTAGGCTTCCTAATTGTATCTTGGACCTCCTGAAGTGCTCTCTCATATTTCCTAGATTTGGATTGACTCATTTTCTGTTCTTTATAATACCTAAATTATCTTCAGCCACGGAAATTCTCTCCTCTGCAATGTCTAACCTGCTATCAAAGCTATCTACTTTATTTTTCATCTCCCTTGCTTCTAATTGCTCACTTTTGATGCCTTGCATCCCTTGTTTTAGATCATGTATGGATTTCTTTATCTCCTTGATTTCCTTTTGAGTGGTTAGCTCAGTAGCTTTATTTTCTTTGGACATTTGCTGGAGTTTGGTCACGTTTTTATTTGTGGATTCTTTGAATTCATCCATCTTTCTTTGAAAAACCTTTATTATGGCCTCCTTTATGGCTTCTTCTTTTTCACTTATCACCTTGTTTTTGCTTTCCTCTTGTTCAGGTATGGCTTCCTCCATTATCTCTTTCTTTATATTTTCACATTTTTCATTAATGATGTTTATCAATTGCATTTGTGTAGCACTTGGAAGACTCTCCTCTAGGTTTGCCCGTGACTGTTCCATTGTCTGTTTACATTGGGTGGGGGATGTTGTTTCTTGATTTGACATTTTTCTTGAGTTTCCTGTTCTGCCCATTTGAAAATGGGAGCAAATTACTACTAAATACGATTATAGTTTTTCAGATATAACCAACCTAGACCTCTGTAGCTGGCAGACACTAGATGTTCACAAGTTTTGATTGGTATTATCACTCTTTCTTTTTGTGCACTTACAGACCAGCCTAATACAACCACTGATAAGCGATTTATACCCAAAACAATAAGCCTCTCAATCCAATCTCTATTGTCTTTAAGTCCCTCTGAGCCTAGAGAATAATTAACCACCTACATATACAATATTGCTCAACAGCCATAAAGTGTAGATCCGTGCAGTATAAGGGTTGAAAGACGAGCAGAGGTCCAGAGATAGAAAAAAAGAATGAGAGAGGTCAGGGGAGGTGCAAGAGTATTAATGTAGGAGTGTAAGAATATTGTAGTAATGAAGAAAAGTGATAGCATAAGGATAACTGACATAAGTTGGTAAGTAGGTAGCATATTTGAGTACAAAGTTTGGAAAGTATTAGAATAAAACTTATGTGTTGCTGCACGACTAGCTCTTAGCCCAACCAGTGGCCTCACAGTGGACCATGGGATGGATCTGTTTTTCTTGTCTACGTTGAGGGAAAGGGGTATTTCACAAGATGCAGAAGCGAAGATTTCAGAAGCAAATGCTGTGAGTGAATTAGCTCGTAAAAGCATTTTTATTTTCTTTTATCTTTCTGTCAGTCTTGGGGCTTGAATTCAGGGCCTGAGCAATGTCCTCGGGTTTTCTCAAGTCTAGCCCTCTGCCACTTGAGCCACAGTGCCACATCTAGATTTTCTATCTATGTGGTACTGAGCAATCAAACCCAGATCTTCATGGATGCTAGGCAAGCACTCTACCACTATGCCAAACTCTCAACCCTGACATAGTAATTATAAAGTCATCATCATCATCATCATCATCATCATCATCATCATCATCATCATATCCAAATATCCTTTCTCCTACAAAGAATGAACACTTAACTGTGTCTAATGCTTTTTTTTAATTTCACTAATTCTTCTGTGTTTTTCCCTCTTGCATTTTTTACACATGACAGCAAAGCTAATCATCAGGAAAAAAATTGATTAGGATACAGAAACCTAATAATATCCTAGTAGATTGACGTCAAAAATATGTGCAAGATGCCCTGTGTGTTTGACTTAGTGGGAGAGTCCTTGGCTACCAAGCAGTAAGCCTCAGGTTTGATTCCTAATTACCACATACATAGAAAACGCTGCAAGTGGTGCTGTGGCTCGGTGGGACAGCTAAAGCCTAAAGAAAGCCCAAGAACAATGTTCACACTCTGAGGTCAAGTCCCAAGACTAGCAAAAACAAAAAAAATTCGACAAGGGGCAAAATGCAGGCAGAGAAGGCACTGTGAAGCAAATGTTTTGTAAAGGATGAGGGCAATATTGACCCTTAAGTTTGGATCTTACCTAAGAAAGGCTCCTTGAGCCTGAGACCAGACTGGTAGTTGGGCCTAGTGGAAGACATAGGGATTGGACAAGTAAGGTGTGCTGTATACTACATCCACAGGTATATCGTGAGACTGGAGGAGAGATTCACCCTCCAGTATGTCTTTGGTGAGGTCTTTTGTGAGCAAGGATCTTTGGTCATTGGGCCCTGAAAGGTGACCCTGCCTCCCTCACAATGGAACAGAATATGGAACCCTGGTAACCAAGCCACTGTAACTAACAACCAGCTCAAGCCAGCTCACTTGGCCTGTGGCTCAGGAGGAAGAAAGTTGTTGCTGTGCTGTTGCCAAAGGTCAGGAAACTCGAGTCTCAGGCATGGAAGTTGTGGATGTCTTACTCGAAGATGTACATGCTAGATCATTGCCAAGAAGAAATGTATTTGACCCCATCATCGTCCCGACACACTACAACTTTCTTTTTTTTTCATTTTTTTTATTGTAATTAGTAAAAGGGTTAGATGATATTTGCCAGATAGAAGGTGCATTAATTCACATACATTGATACCCTTTCACATGTCTTGGTACCCATTTCCCTCCAACCCCACACCCCCACCTGTCTTGGTTTTCCCCCCTTCCCTATCAAATTTCAAATATCCAAATACAAATAAATTCAATATATCAGATAACAAAGTGAGATACTATACCAATATGGGATAACCAAGGGACAGCAAGCGAGATGAGAGACAACATAGTACTTTAAGGACAACAATCATTCATTATATGGCTTTTGTGTCAATATCCTGGAGGTCCTTTCAATTAGCTTCACATTATATGGCCTTATATATGGCCTTTTGCTCTATTGCCAATCTCTGCTAGTAGAGCCCAAGGTTTCTACTGATTATGACCTAGCTAATTGGTAGGTACTTTATTTTCTTTGAGGCTACTGTGAAAGGAAATTCTTTCCTGATTATTGTCTCGTTCTTCTCAGTGTTGGCGTAAAGTAAGGTAGTTTATTTGTGAGGGTTCATTTTATGGCCTGTTACCCTTCCAAATCTTTGAATCAGCTCAAGGAGCTTGGGAGTAGAGTCTATAGGATTCTTTAAATACAGAATCATGTCATCTGCAAAGAGGGATAGTTTTATTTCCTCTTCCCCTACTTGGATCCCCTTTATGCTTGCTTCTTGCCTTATTGCACTGCCTAGGAATTCTAGTACTATGTTAAAAAGGAGTGGAGGGATTGGGCATCCTGAATGCTACCCCCTAGCACTTTAATGCAAAGCTTTGGGCTGTGGCATTTTAAGCACAATTCAACGCTCTGTTTTTTGCTGGTTAATTAGAGGTAAAAATCTTATGGAATGTATTGCGTGGCTGATTTTGAACTGGAATCCTCAGTTCTCAGCTTATCTTGAGTAGGTAGGATTACAGTACTTTTACAGCATGTATGCTCATACACATTGCTTCTGATCCAAACACTCATTGTTCAATTTAACTAACAAGATGTGAGGAACGATGATTGACTGTAATTTACTAGATGGGATTCTAGTGAGTATATATTTCCACTTCCACTCTGAAGCCAGGGAAATGTTTCTGGTACATGTTTCAACTATCTCCCAAAGAGGAAATAATATGTGAGTACGTTTGGTAGTATTTCAGATAGGAGATGGACTTTGGTGTTTGGAACCTGTTGGGCAGAGTGTATCAGCTGGGCTGTGATAACAGAGATGATGTTACAGACAGTAATATCTTCATCCCAGACAGACTTAATCCAGATCCTTGGATTTCAGGCCTTGAGTAGATAGAATTACAAGTGTGAGCTGCCACCACCACCTGGTTCATTTTGGAAACCTTAATTGCTTCTCATTTGTTCCTTTCCTTTTTTGGAAGATTGATCTAAGCTGGCTGATTGTGCATCACAATGAAGTGATTGGCCTCAGGAATTGCAAATATTTACTTCATCAGCACGGAATGAATGAAGTTGAACTAAACCCAATAGTATTTTCCTTCTGATAAATAGGGAACTTACTTATATCATTTTTCCTTGCCTTTGCTTTCCCAAAGCAAGCAACATGTTTCTTAAAAACTATACTTCATGAGAATATTATAATTAGAAGCTATCTTCTGCACACTTCAGAATAGTCCTTGCATTTATAAACTTATATTACAATATTAGGTAGAAGAATGGTGACTGTTAGTTTCATAACTACTTCATATGTTTTACTCTTTAAGGCTCATTAAGTCAAGAAGGGATTAAATACATTTATATAATAGTAGAACATAGCTCCTGCTGATTTGATGTGTGTGCAGATGATACACAGATTTATTAGGATTACTCAAAAGTTTTCTGCAAATTTTCAGTAGTAGACTGCTATGCTAAGTGGTAGGTGATAGTAATGATGCTGAAATTCTATGAATTAGCTATGAAGCAGAATTTCACGGGAGAGTATTTGCTAGGGACTTAATTTCTAAGACGCATATCAAGAATATTGAACTATAACACCAAATGATGGAGGACTCAGCGTCACATTTTGTTGTTTTATGCAAGTCCTGGGACTTGAACCCAGGGCCTGGGAAATGTCCTTAAAAGTTTTTTTTTGCTTCAGGCTAGTGTTCTACCACTTTATCCACAGCTCCACTTCCAGATTTTTGGTAATGAACTGTAAATCAGAATATCATGCAATTTGTTTGGGCTGGATTCAAACCTGATTCTGTGTAGATAGGATTCCAAGTGTGAGCGCACAGAGCTTGGCTAGTATCATTCATCATTCAAGTCATGGGACTGCAATTCTGCACCTGGGTCTTGTCACTGAGCTTTTCAGCTCAAGAATACTGCCCTATCCCTTGAGCCATAGGGCCACTTCTGGGTGTCTGGTGGTTAATTGGAGATAAGAGTCACATGGACTTCAGTGCCCAGGCTGACTTTGAACTGCTATCCTTGGATCCCAGCCTCTTGAGTAGCTACATTTACAAGTATGAGCCACCATACCCGGCTAAATTATTTTTTAAGTTAATTTATTTTGTTAAGTCAATATATAGTTGGCATACGGTTACATAAGTAATGAACATATTTCTTAAGAAAATTGTTATCCCCTCCCTCATTTTTCTCTGTTTTCCTACCCTCAGCCCCCTCTCCACCCAGATTGTTCAGTTCATTTCCGTTTAGTGTTTTCCAAGTATCACTGTTCAATTGGTTCACCCTTTTTCCTTTGTTTTTTTTTTTTTTACCATTTTATTATACCCTCTCCATTCCCCAAATCACATAAACCTATGTACAAGACACAGGGTACCCGAATTCAACACAGTGACTACAGAGAATAAAACTAAAGGGAAAAAGAAGAAAAGAGGTAAAAAGCAAAGAAAATGAAAGAACATCATACAGTACCTTAGAAGCAACAACACTGAAAAAGCAAAACATAAACCTTGGGCTGAAAATGAAGCTTGCCTAGCATGTATGAAACCCTGGATTCCATTCCTCAGCACCACATAAACAAAAAACTGGAAGTGCCACTGTGACTCAGCTGGTAGATTTCTAACGTTCAGCACAGTGTGTCTCCAAGTGACAAAAATCTGTCACATTTAAGTCAGGCTTCAAAACTTTGCTAGGAACCAGTTATGTGATTTGGAATAAAGTCCAGTTTTCAAAAAATCATTAGCCAGGCGCTGGAGGGTCATAATTGTCATTCTACTAGCCAGGGAGAAGGTGATTCAAAGCCTTTGCAAGCAAAAAAATGAAAACAAAAAAAACTGTAAGATTCTACTCTCCACTTATCCACCCAAAAACTAAGTGGAGTTGTGGCTAAAACTGGTACAGCATTAGCCTTGAGGAAAAAGAACTAAGAGACCTTGCCCAGGTCCAAAGTTCAACCTCCCCACCAAGAAACAAAAAAAAGGAGTCCAGATACCTTAGTTTCAAAAGTATATCTGGATATCTTAGTAGATTTTTCTGATCTTTCCTCATTCATCTGATGGAACCACATAATCTTGATCCTGATCTGACTAAGAGACTGCATTGTGCTTAATAAATTCATTCCACATATTCCAGTAGATTCTGGACAGCTAACAGCCACTTACCAATGCTTTATTCTACGTTTAGGCCAGTATGTCTTCATACCATCTACACAGTCAGCTATATCATCTTTCCAGAAGTATCATTGAGTGTAGAACACTCAGAACTAAAATAATTGCATAAAGATGTAATAAAAACCCTTGATTCATTAAGAAAATTTCTGTACCACTTAGAGCAAGTACATTAGTGGTATTTACCTCTAGCCTCTTTTTTAAAAAATTTATTAACATTGAATTTTACATCATATTTCAAATGTCATGTTTAACCAACAAGAATTCAAGAAGGGAATCGCTATACAATCTCTGGCACATAGATTTTAGAATATAGTAAAAATTAAGCTGAGTCTTTGTATGTCATAGATACAAATTAATCTATAATAAAACACATGTCTATAGAGTGTATAGTCTATCCTAGATTTTTATGTCTATGTAGTTATGTTTATATCTCCAAAATTATGTCCAGAACTTTGGGTATCAACTATTCAATCATCGCTCTACTACTGTTTGAAACTAATATCCATATATTAAGGATATCATGTACCTTTTGTTCCTTGGTCTTGACTTATCTCACTCAACAGGATTCACTCTAATTTCATCCACTACCCCAAAAATGCCATTATTATTTTTTTCTGTGCAGATCTTCTTTTTATGTATTTATTTTTATTGTAATTTATAGAAGGGTTACATTATATTCACCAGTTAGAAGGTGCATTACTTCTCAAACTTTGATACCCCATGTAATGATACGGTCCCCATTTCCCTTCCCCTACCCCCATTCATGTTCATTTCCCCCCTTCCCTATCCAATTTCAAATAACCAATTAGGCACATATGAAATATATCAGAAAACAAGGTGAAATATTGTAACAATATGATATAACCAAGGGATAGCAAAAGAGATAAGAGATCACATAGTTCATTAAGGACAACAATCACTCATTATATGAGTTTTGTTTCTTTATCTTGGAGGTCCTTACATTTAGTGTCATACTATTTGTCACGAGGTCTCTAGATTTTGTTCTATTGTAAATCTCTGGTACCAGAGCCCAAGGTTTCTACTGAATTTGACAAATGAGGGAGACTCTTGGGCCTATGTTCCTTTGAGTTTGGCTTACTTCAGTTAATATGATTTTTTTCCTTTTCATCCACTTCCCCGAGAATGCCATTATTTTATCTTGTCGGTTGGCTATATATCATTCCATTGTGTGTGTGTGCGTTTGTGTGTGTGTGTGTGTGTGTGTGTGTGTGTGTGTGTGTGTGTGTGTGTGCGTGTATCACATTTTTTGTAGTAGGGCATCTGGTTGTTTCCATCATCCAACCTCATTTTCTACAGATATTTTTATAGTCTCTTTTTTATTTTCAGGGTAATGTATAGAGGGGTTACGATTACATTTACAGGTAGTGGACTGCATTACTTCTCACACATTTATTCCACTCCACATGTTTTTGTCCCCAGTTCCCTCTCCCCTTCCCTTCCCAATCATCTTGTTTCCCCCCTTCCCTTTCCTATTTGACATAAACAAATAAACATATATACAATATGCCAGGGAAAAATCAGATACAGTAACAATCTGACATTAACCAAAGGGCAAAATAAGAGATGAGAAATAACATAGTAGATCAAGGACAAAAATCACACAAGATTAAGAGCAACGATGACACAAGATATAGCTCTTGTTCCCATATCCTAGAGATCCTTTCATTTAGTCTCATCCTATATGACCTTATATACCTAGGTTTTTGAGTTATTGTAATCCTCTGCTAGGAGAGTCCTAGATGTGAACTAATTATTACAAATGAGGGAAACCATTGAGCTTATGTTTCTTTGGGTCTGGCTTGCTTCACTTAATATGAATTTTTCCAAGCCTTTCAATTTCCTTACAAATGGGGCGATGTCATTCCTTCTGATGGCAGCATAGCATTCCATTGTGTATAAGTACCACATCTTCTTGATTCAGTCATCTACTGAGTGGCATCTGGGTTGGTTTCATATCTTTGCTATGGTAAATAGTGCTGCAATGAGCATCATTGTGGTAGTGGCTTTAGTATGTCCTTTTTTCTGGACAATTGGGTAGATGCCAAGTAGTGGATTTGCTGGATCATAGGGGAGCTCTATGTTCAGTCTTTTGAGGAACCACCACACTGCTTTCCCTAGTGGTTGAACGAGTTTACACTCACACCAACAGTGTAGGTGTGATCCCACCTGGTCACTTCCCCACCAGTATCTCTTATTAGATTTTTTGGTAATGGCCATTCTGACTGGAGTCAGGTGGAATCTCAAAGTTGTTTTGATTTTCATTTCCCTTATTGCTAGAGATATGGAGCATTTCTTCATGTGTCTAAAGCCCATTTTAATTTTTTCTTCAGAGAATACTCTTTTAAGTCTTTAGCCCACCTATTAATAGGATGGTTGTTTCTTTGAAGATTTGTTTGGGAGAGATTCATTTTTTTCAGCTATAGATATATTTTAGATAACTACATATATTTTTGTAGAAAAAAGAATGGAAGCCATCATGCTGGCTCACAACTTAATTTCAGCTACTTAGGAGGCTCAGGGCTTAGGATCACAGGTCAAAGCCAACCAGGGCCCTACAGTGTGTGAGATCAAACTCTGTGAACATACAATGACTGTAAGAGGAATCTCACTGCCTGGGAATGTAGCCTAATGGTAGAGTGCTCACCTAGAATGCATGAAGACCTAGGTTCTATTCACCGGTACCGCATATTCAGAAAAAAGCTAGAAGTGGCGCTGTGTTTCAAGAGGCAGAGCACTCACCTTGGGCAAGCGAGTCCAATGAAAATGTCTAGGCCCTGAGTCCAAGCCGTAGGACTGGCAAAAAGAAAAAAAAGAGCAATCTTACTTAAGTAACAAGGAATGTACCCTATATTTATACAGACTGAAAAATTCATTAAGAAATTAGAAAATATGTATAAAGTGCATAATTTCTTTTGTGTGTTGGCACTGGGTCTTCAACTGAGTGCTTCAGCTCTATCCCTGACCTTTTCTGCTCAAGGCTAGCACTCTACCAATGCAGCCCCAAATCAACTAGCTTCAATTGAGATATAAGCGATGAATATTTCAGGGTGCTTCATGAAAAACATTTTTATAAATTGAAACTTTCAACACAGTCTTATTTTAGTATGAATGTTGAGATGGGAAGAAACAGAAAAAGTGAAATGTTTCCTGATCCCCATAGAGAAGAGCCTCAGCAGAACCACTGTGGTCTGCAGGCTTCTTTGTGAGTTTTGTTTGCTTGTTTGATTTTTGTCAATTGTGGGGCTTGAACTCTGGGCCTGGGCACTGTCCCTGAGCTCTTCAGCTCAAGCCTAGTGCTTTAATCAGTGAGCCACAGTGCCACTTCTGGTTTTTCTGGCAGTTAACTGGGTACTTTGGCTGGCTTTAAACTTTGATTCTCAGATCTTAGCCTCCTGAGTAGCTAAGATTATAGGTGTGAGGTACCATCACCAGGCTGCTGCTCTGTTACTATGCAGGTTCTGGATCAAGAACTTCAAGTTCTTACTTCAATTTTTTCTTCTCTTGCCTGATACTCTGCCATTTCAACGAAGCCCCAGTTCCTGGTCTTTGTTGGTTAATGAGAGATATTATGATTTTCTAATATTCAGAGCACTGATTATAAAACCCAGCATTTTACTTACTTCAATAAATTAAGAGACAGGACCTAGTGAGACGGAAAACAAAATTTTTTTTCAAGTTGCTATCCTGTTCTAATGCATAAGTCTGGCTATTTTGCTTACACACAAATATGTATTTTACCAATTTCTACTCTATTTTTGCTTAGCTTAAATCCACCACTGCCATTTCATAGATTTTGTTGTTGTTGTTTGCGGTGCTTGAACTCTGTGCCAGGGCTGTTCCTCAGATCTTCACTTCAATGCCAGTGCTCTACTACTTTTGATTTGGCCAGTCCTGGGCTTGAACTCAGGGACTGAGCACTGTCCTTATATTTTCTCAAGGCTAGGGCTCTACCACTTCAGCCTCAGCACCACTTCCAGCATTTTTCTATGTATGTGATATTGAGGAATTGAACCCAGGTCTTCGTGCATGCTAGGCAAGCACTCTACCACTAGGCCTAACTCCCAGCCCAAAATTATTCATCATTACTATTAGCTATCTTCTTTTTTTTATTATTGATTCGTCATGTTGCTTGGACTTTGGGCCTGGACTGTCCCTGACCTCTTCAGCTCAAGGCTAGCGCTCTTCCTCTACAGCTCCATTTTTGGTTTCTGGTAGTTAATTGGTGATGTAAGTCTCACAAACATATGTGTCCAGGCTGGCTTTGGGCTTTGAACCAAGATCCTCCAATCTCAGCCTCCATAGTAGGTAGAATTACACGCTTCAGCCAGCAGTGCCTGACTGTTTGATGTCTCTGTCTTTGTCTCTCTGTCTGTCTGTCTCTGTCTGTCTGCCTGTCTGTCTCTCTGTCTCTCTCTCTGTCTCTGTCTCTCTCTCTCTCTGTCTCTCTCTGTCTCTCTCTCTCTCTCTCTCTCTCTCTCTCTCTCTCTCTCTCTCTCTCTCTCTGCCTCTCTTTTGGTTGTAAGACTTTAATTGTGCACCTGGGCAGTGTCCCTGGGCTCTTCAGCTCAAGGCTACAACCTTAAACACCTTGAGCCACAGTGTCACTTCTGGTTTTCTGGTGCTTAATTGGAAGAAACAGTTTCATGCACTTTAGTGTCTGGCCTGGCTTTGAACTGTGATCCTCAGAACCCAACCTTCTGAGATCATTTCCAGCTTTTTTTTGGTGTAAGTGGTACAGAGTAATTGAACACAGGGCTTTGTGCATACTAGGCAAGCAAACTACCACTAGTGTGCACTCCAGCCTTAGATAAGGGCTTTCTTTTTCTTTTTCTTTTTTTCACTCATGGGTCTTGAACTCTGGGCCTGGATGTTTACCTTAAGCTCTTCAGCTCAAGGCAAGAGCTCTACCACTTGAGGCACATTGTCATTTTGAATTTTCTGGATTATTTGGAAATAAGATTCTCACAGATTTTTATGCCTGGGCTGTCTTTGAACCTCGATACTCCAGGGTAGCTAGGATTTCCAGGGTGAGCCACCAGTCACGGGCATTAAATTATTATTTTTTGCATGTCCTATGGCTTCAACTCATGGCCAGAGCACTGTCCTAGGGCTTGCTCAAGGATAGCACTTTACTTCAGCCAGCCAACTCCCGGTCCAAATAGGCCACTCTTGAAGCTAGAATTACAGAGATCTGCCATAATACTGGCATGTTGTTATCTAAGTATATAATTTTTCTTCTATTTTTGATGGCTTTTCCTTAGTGTACATATTTCCTACATATTTTATGGAAAACTTCCTTCCCACTGGGGCCATAAGTTAAGCCTAGTGGAAGCGTTCTTGCCAAGCATGAATGAAGACCCAAGTTCAATTCCTCAGCACAACATTGATAAAAAAAGATAAAAGTGGTGCTGTGGCACATGTGATAGAACTTGCGCCTTAAGAATAAAAAAAAACAAAAACAAGGATCGTGCTCAGGTCCTGAGACTAAGCCCAGTACTGGCAAAAAAAAATTCTGCCCAAAGTAGACATTTAAACTTATTGTACTTTTCAAAAAATTTGTTGTTCAAGGTGATATACAAAGAGATTGCTGTTACATATGTAATGAGTACATTTCTTGTAAACACTGTTACCCCCTCCCCCATTTTCTCTTTCCTTTCCCCCCAAGTCATAAATTTCATTTACAACAAATATATATGTATTTTCATTCCTGAAAAAAATAGTTTAAAATGTGTTCAAATAAATGATGTAGGTTGATATATTTATCAAAATGGATTACTTGAACTCTAAAATAAACATTCTAAGTAATTTTTCTCATAAAATTGTACTAATGCTATAAAACTAATATAAAAGGAATTTTAGTTATTAATTTCTTATGTTTTACCTTTAACATTATTACACTAAGCATACTGTTTATGGTATTAATAGAGACAGCATGAAATATGATTATGTAAAAAAATTAAATGATTAAAAATAGTAAGGTTGGGGGCCAGTAGTTTGGCTTGGTGGCACACACCCTGGACTGGCAAAAAAGAAGTAGGGTTAGATAAATCAGATTTATTTCCAAATGTGTGGAAAATGGTATGATTTCTTGTTTGGCTAGTCCTGCGGCTTGAACTGAGGGACCAGGAACTGTCCTTGGCCACATTTGTTCAAGGGTGGCACTCTTACACCTGAGCAACAGTGCCCCATCTGCTTTTTCTGTGTATGCAGTGTCGAGGAATTGAATCAAGGTCTTCTTGTATACTAGGCGAGCACTCTACAACTAGGCAACATTAAAAGCCAAAGTAGATTTTTGATGCTATTGTGGAGTTTTAATTTTCTTAAATATTTGTACAAAGCACAATGGATATATAAACAGACTTGAACTCACAGAACAGAGTCCCACATAATATTACAGGTACTCTGGCACTTCTCCCGATTGACAAAACACATTTCCAGGCATCTGCTCTGTCCTTAAGCTTTGGTAGCTGACTTGTCTTTCCATGGAGGCCTGGCCTGGATTCCTGGTGATTCCATGCATTTCATAGTTCCCTGTATATCCAGTAAGGTTGTCTTCTATGGGACCAGACCTGTCTGGTTTTTGGCCCACCCAGGACCTATGTGTCTGAGGTCTCACATTATAAGTGGAAAATAAAACACAGTATAATAAGCACTGAAGAACTGCACACCATAATATTAACAATGAGAGTTTAATAGTTAGCAAAGTAAATACAATGAATACTTGACAAGAATCATGAGAGCGAGATAAAGAGACGTCTTTTTAGGAAGGGGACAGGGAAGCTCTAAATCCAGACTGGCCTCCAAGTTGCCTTCAGACAGTAATTCTCCTTCAGAGTCCTCAGAAGGGTCTCCTTCCTCATGAGAAACAGAATGTCCTTCCTGAGTTAAGAGGGGGATGGATTCTGGTTTGTCGAATGGAGATTGAGTCTCTTTTAGTGAGATGGATGGGTCTGGATATTCTGTGAGGATGGATTCATTTTCCTCCAAATGAATCCAGTATTGAGAGTACACTTGCTGTTTCCCATGGGGACATTTTCCATGAGCCCAGCGTGTGCCCCTTCAGCTTGCACAATAAGTGGAGTGTTACTCTGACTCAGATGGACTGACTCTGGGTGGAGTGTGAAAGGAAACGGAAGGAAATCTGGCTGCTCTTTTTCTTCCTCCATAGTATCTGCAGGTTCAACTGTGTCACACATGGGGTTCAGAGCAAAAGGTATATCCATAGGACTCTAAACCTGTTTGGTAATTTCTACAGAAGGCCCATGGTTTCTGGAGTGCAGCGATGATTCTCAGTCTCCATCAGTCACCAGCTCCATTGGTGGGTTTTTCATCCGGAGTTCAGGATAAGCTCTTACACGATGACCCAAACCTAAGAATAGATATAGGTACAGAGTGGACAGAGTGGACTCTGCAAGTTGAAGTGTCACTCAACTTCCATGAGGATCTAATGGAGGAACCTGCAGAACTGGAGTTTGGACTGAACACTGAGGAGGTGTGGGGTCTTTCTAATGAGTGCTTATTCCCGAGTCCTTTCAGAGGACAGACATTACCTGGCTGACACCACCCATAAAGGGCATTTTGCCAAGCTCTGTAGAAGTAAGGGCCAACCAATATCTAGACCACATGGGTTTCCTACTCACAGGTTCTGAGGCACCCACACCAGGACTTCTACTTTTTCTTGGTCTTACTGGTCGCATATTCCTCCAGCTGGTCAAAAAGTTTGTGTTTAGAAGAGCAGGTCCAAAGCCGACATGTGGAGCCTCATATAGAGCTTGAGTTGTGTCAGGGTGTGGCAGTTCTTGAACTCGTAGAAATCACTCGGGTAGAAGTCCATTCACATCGTATAGATGGAACACATGATGCTGTGGGCACATTCGGTACAAGGAAAGTGAGAGCCTTCTCTGTCCATCCTGAGCCTTTTACCAAAGCCGCTTTCTTGCAGGATTCTAATGCTGTGGCTGTCCTGCAGAGATGTGCACTTATGTGCTGGGAGGGGGGTAAGAGACACTCGAGAACAGGATGACTTTTACACCCCACTTCCAGAAGCTTCTGAGAGAGGCCTCTATGCATCTGTCCAAAGTAAACGCACCTTAAATTAACTAAGTAAATGCTCTAAATAAATCAATAAGTGAATGCTCTAAATAAAGAACTAAATGCTCATTCCTCTAATCTTAGCCACCCAGCAGGCTGAGCTCTGAAGATCACAGTGGAAAGCCAGTCTAGTCAGTAAAAGTCTAAAGGCACTTGTCTTCAATTAGGCAGCAAAAAGCCAGAACTTGACCTATGACTCAAATGGTACAGTGCTAATTTTTGAACACCAAAGGGATGGCATTTAGACCTGGGTTCAGGTTCAAGTGGCAGCACTGGACCACACACCAAAATGTAAATGCTTTCAGGTTCTAACAGGCAAAGCTATCACAATCCCTCCCTGATGGCTCAAAAGTGATTCAGCCCCCAGCTTTTCCTCTGACTCCAGTATTTCACAGCCCTCCGCCATTAGTACTGACACCTCATTTCTTACTGGGAAATGGGATTTCCTAGGATGTCACCTAGGTGAGGGCTGCAGTTGGGAGCCACTTACTCATGCCTGAAATCCAACTTCTCAGTAAGCACACTGTTGAGACTCCAGTAGCTTGTGAGGGAAATGAAATGGCATGGTGTCCCAGTCATAATGAAGTAGTTTGTGCACTTGTATCATGCTTAGCTCCCCTGTGAACACCCCAGTGAACCAAACAGGCTCAGAGAGGAGCCAAGTATTCCAAGGCTTGGCCATGAGGGGTGAGCAAACATGGGTTTGGAGGGGGAACACTCACTTTTTCAAGAGAATTTCCAGCAACTACTAAATTGTCCTCCACTATTTGAAATTGTGCAGGAAGTTTCCCACATAAAAGAGATCACCTTTCTGGTAGGCAGCGATCAGCTTTGTCAGCAGCATCTCCAACAGGCCTTCCTCCAGGATCCATAGGTTACAAGGCTCATTCAGAGTCTGAGCTGACTTACCATCACACTGTATTGGCAAAACAGTGGATATTTCAAACGTAGGAATGGGACCACACTTCACACTGAGGAATTGGTATAGAGTAGATTGGAAATGACACACTCTAATCTCAGTATAGTCACTTGAAAGCACACAAGAAGGTTGTAGTTTGTGGGCAGGATGATGGGTCCAAATAGGTTTCCTCTCAATATACCTCATCTGAGTTTCCCTGGAGTTTCCTGGCTTTCTTCCTAGAGAAATGCTTGATATACTGGAATTTTGTCTTGGCCCTGATCCAGCATCTACTTCTTCAAGTGAGACATCCATATCTCTCATGCCTGAGATCCGAGCCTCCTGACCTTTGGCAACAGCACAGCAACATCTTTCTTCCTCCTGAGCCACAGGCCAAGGGAGCTGATATGAGCTGGTTGTCACATACAGTGGCTTGGTTACCAGGGTTCCATATTCTGTTCCACTGTGAGGGAGGTAGGGTCACATTTCAAGGCCCAATGACCAAAGCTCCTTGCTCACAGAAGACCTCCCCAAAGACCTACTGGAGGCTGAATCTCCCTTCCCACCTCACATATGGATGTAGTAAACAGCACACCTTTTTGTTCAAATCCCAAGTCATTAACTAGGAGTAAGTGCTAGCCTGGTCTCAGGCTCAAGGAGCCTTTCTTAGGTAAGATCCAACTTAACTGTCACTATTCCCCTTAGCCTTCACAAGACATTTTGCTTCACAGTGCCTTCTCAGCTTGCATTATGCCTCTTGCACATTTTTTTTGCTAGTCCTGGGACTTGACCTCAGAGCCTGACCATTGTTCTTAAGCTTTCTTTAGGCTATAGCTGTCCCACCAAGCCACAGCACCACTTCCAGAGTTTTCTATGTATATGGTACTGCACAATCAAACTGGACTCTTTTTGCGTGGTAGCCAAGCACTCTACAAATAGATGAAAGACCCAAGCCATCTTGCACATATTTTTCACTTCAATCTACTAGGACGTTGTTAGGTTTCTGTATCCTAATCTATTTTTCTTCCTGATGAATATCTGTGCTGTCATCTGTAAAAATGCAAGTGGGAAAATCACAGAAGCATTGGTGACATAAAAAAAGTCTTACAGACATAGATAAGTGTTCATTCTTTGTAGGAGAAAGGATATTTTGATATGATGATGATGACTATTTATAAATACTTAATCGGGGTTTAGACTTTGGCCCAGTGCTTGCCTAGCATCCATGAAGATCTAGGTTTGAGTCCCTAATATCACACAGATATAAAAATCCATATGGCAATGTGGCTCAAGTGGCAGAGGGCTAGACTTGGGAAAAGCCAAGAGCAGTGCTCAGGCCCTGAGTTCAAGCCCCAGAAAAAACAAAAGAAAAGAAATGTGCTTTTTACAAGTTATTCACTCACAGCATTTGCCTCTGAATTCTTCGCTTCTGCATCTTGTGACTTATCCCTTTCCCTCAATGTAGACAAGAAAAACAGATTTTATTACTTTCTATCCTGTTGTCCAATCTTTGGATATTAATTCAAAATACAATATTGCCTGAGATATTGTGTGTGTGCATGTGTGTGTGTATCTGCCAATGTGTGCATGCACATATGTGTACAGGGTTTAGGGCTTACTCATAGGGCCTGTGTGATAACCCTCAGCATCTTTTCCTCAAAGGTATTGGTCTTTCACTTGTAGCTTATTATAGCTAATTGGAGTTGAGAGATTCACTCAATTTCTTGCCCTGTGCATTGGAACCCAGTGCTGGGTTCTCATATTGTTAATTGTAGCTATAGAGAAGCCTGAGGTCTGGGGATCCTCGTTAGAATCCAGCCCCTGAAAGAAAGTCACTGATAGAAATCTTTATCTTCAGTTAAGCACGAATAAATAAGGCAAAAGTGGAACTGTGGCTCAGTTCCTCTTGTAGCAGCCATGAGAAAATTAGTAATTGGCAGCACCTGGTCCCTGAGAGAAATCCTTAGCACTGGTTCAAAAAAGGAAAGAAAATAATGAAAAAAATTAAAACTTGCTGAGGAATCCATAAGCATAAACGTGCCTGTGAATAATCTTGTCATTTCCGATTCCCTCAAGAGCTTATGTCTCTCTATATTTTTTTCAAGTTTTTTTAAAAGATATTTACATATTTTCTATCTTTCTTAAACAGAGATAGCCATCCACAAAACACAAACACAAACTCTCACACAGTATACCACCCACCCATAAGTGTCTGGCTATGTATATATGTATAGTCATATGTATTGATCTGTCTCTCTATACTAATATATTAATGCATAAACATATGTATTTAGACAAACAGGAAACATACATAGATAGGTCTCAGGCATTTCCAGATTTTGTGCAAGTCTTCTGAGTGCAACTTACCATTGTATTGTTTGTCAAGATAGAGTCCCTCTAACTTTTGGCCAGCTTCTTGTCCTTTGATACTTTTTTCTGCCAGTCCTCGGTTTTGAACGCTAGGCCTGGATGCTGTCACTGAGCTTGAGCTTCTTGCATTCAGTAGTTTATTGCAGATAAGAGTCTCTTGGAGTTTCTGTCCTGGGTTGGCTTTGAATTGTGATCCTCAGATCTCAAACTCCTGAGTAGTTAGGATGACAGTCTTGAGCTACCAGTACCTGGTTCCTTTGCCTCTTTTACCCTTTTTTTGGCCCCACCACAGGCATGGTATCTACCTTCCTATGTTCTCTCCACCTTCCCCCAGACAGGGGTCTGACAGATGCTTTCCACCCACTTATTCATGTTCTCCTCTGTATTGGCTGACAGCTAAGACATGCACTCACTTGTCTGGATGCCAAACACAAAGCCATGTGATTGTTTCTCAGTCTGGAACATCCTATCAGATTTATAGCACCACAGAGGGTCAGGTTGATGCTCCTCCAGGGCTTCTTAAATTGTTCTCATATTAATCCACAACACGTTTGTCATCACTTGTCCAGCTAATTCATGGACTAAAGCAGCATTCCCTACAAACTTAGATCCCAATATCATGAGGACACTCAAGGGTGCATTAGGAGTGTGACCTGCAGGTGGATGTGAGCCTGTCTAAGTTGGAGGGGATTTCTCCACCACAGGAAATGGAATACAAATTTAGAATCTGCTTTCATGAGGTGACAATCTCTGGCAGATGTTCTTATCAAATGTGGCACTGCCTACTTCCAGCTTAAAACATGGGTTGATGACCCAGCATAACAGAGAATGTATTCACCCCGGCCCAACACATAGGCTGGGACCCTGAACTTTCAGGTAGCATTTGGCTTTGAAGGTCATGAGATCTTAGTCTATAAATGATGAGCCCCCTCCCGTGAGGCATAGCAAACGGAGCCAAAGTGCAACCCAGTTAAGCACCAGATCAAGCTTCCCTTCTACAGTAGGGTATGGTTTGAAAACTGTGCATAGCTTCTGTTTGAAGCCAGTCCAGAAAGGAAAGTCCATGAAACTCTCATTTCCAGTTAACTGCCAAGAAAAAGCCAAAGATAGAGATGAAACTCAAGAGAGCTAGAGAGCCATCTGAAAAGAATGGTCACACTCTGCAACATCCTCATTATCTGATCTTGAAAACATCTCTGCGTGCATCCCAGCATGCAGCCAGCATCTGGGATTGACAGTGACCCCTGCGCCCATTGGCAATCTGCACTGTCTCTGACATCTGTAATGTGAACCTCATTCTGTTGGGTTTGTGAAGCGGTGTCAACCCTGCAGAAGGAACCAACTGTGCCCTAACTCCCACTGTCCCCTGGGGCCCCTAGCATTCCCCCATCTGCACCCCTCCTGTGGCTTCTGATCCTATGGAGCCCTCCTGCCCTGTCCAACACTCACATGAAGTGCATATTTCTTCTCCTGGGGCAACTTCTCCACAGAGAGTACATGACATGCCCACTCTCCACGCACGGGGAGATCCTGCCAAAGTAGCAAATCAGTGATAAGGACATAAAGTGATGAATAGAATTTTAGATCCTGATGGTAGACAGTCTGCAAAATCCAAGCGAGAATGGAATTGGAGGGGACCAGCGATCAGGATGTGGGCATGGAGCTTCCCTGCCAAGGGGGTGGGGGAAGTCACAGGCTGGGGGATGCACAGGATGATCCATGGGCCCTGTGCAGCTACTGGGTCACCCCCTTCTGCATCTCAGCCTTTGGCTTTGAGCTCTGTGATCGTCAAGATGTGCACAGTCTGTACTTTGTCTGGCAGAAGAAAGGACCCTGGGAAGACAATTGTAGACCCTTTGTGAGAGTAGGAAGGGTTAGGCTGGACACCCAGTCCAAGAGGAGCTAAAACTGGAGTCGAGGGGTGTGCAAGGAGTGGGTGTGAGGGTTGTGGGCAGTCACAGTCACGGCAGAGGTGGCTCTGTCTGTGGGGTGAGTGCCTCCCTGCAGGCACAGAACTGGACATATCAGAGATCCACATGAAAAGGAAAAGCTGGAAATGGCACTATGGTTCAAATGGTAGAGCATCAACCTTGAGCAAAAGAGCTCAGGGACAGTACCCAGGACCTGAGTTCAAGCCTCATGACTGTAAAAGAAAAAGAACCAGGACTATGAGAGGGAACCTGGTACTCTCTTGGTCTAATCAGACACAAGAAGAGGCCGGGATAGGCTGTGGAAAAACACAGAGAACATCTTCCCCCAGCTCATCCTGTCCTGCATGCAGGGACAGCCATGTAACTAGGGCTACGGTGAGATCATCTTCACCCCTGTGCTGCCATCTGAATTGTAGGCCTCTGTCCTGGCATGGGGTGTCCTGATGGCTGAGCAGGTGCCCTAACCCTAGATGGAGAGCAGCCACTGACTGTGGTAGCTAAGGAGAGATCTGTTCCATAGCTATCAGGCCACCCAGCATGGGAGCCATAACCACCCCCCACCCAGGTAGAGGCCAATGGTTCTCCAGGTGCTACTAACATTGCCCCACCCCTAGCTCTGGGTACACGTGACATTCCCTCCACAAGGAGCAGGACTAAGTGAAGGATCAGGAAGCTGCCTATGGGCTTCAGATGATGGCCAGGCTGGCACTACAGATGGCCTCAATCTGTCACCACCTTCCCCTGCCTCCATCATTCCTCCATCATGCCTCTCTACCTCCCACCCATTAACCTTGGAAACCAATGAACTGGGCTCTCATCATTCCTCTCATCTCTTCACCCACCTTGCCATGCGTCATCCCTCTGTCACTTCCACCCCACACACATCCCACCACCAGCCACCCTGTAGCTTATGAGGATCTCAGAAGAAGCTCTTGGTGAAGGGTTTGTGACCACAAAACATTTACTATCACCCGCTCTGGCCTGATCCACCACAGAATAAGAACAGCCAAGCAGGCACACACTGCAGCAGAGTTGCTCTGCTGCCACTCTGATTTCTTCATGGCCAGGACTTGGCTCTCCTCAGCCTCTCAGCTCAGTAACCAGAACATTGTGCTTTCACACAGCCATGGCTTCCAGTCTCCATGGACACAATGACATCAAGGTGATGCCAACTTCCCCATCTCTATATACTTCTAACTATGGGATGGGAGCTGAGGTTCTCTTCTGTCACTCCATCCGCTAAGAGGCTCATGCAGATTTCTATCCTTTGCTCATCATGGTGACTCTTTGGTTAACAAGTCACTGCTGGGCTTCCAGGTCACCACATATAGAACCCATACTCCAACACTTTTCTTAGAAGGACTGATGACTTTTAAATATTCTCTAGTTTTAAATTTCTAGTTCCTTCTCTCTTTCATTTATATATTTCCCTTCCTCACATCCTTCTCTTTTTTACCTTCCTTCTTTCATTCCTGGCCTTGAACTCAAAACCTGGAGCTTTTTCTTAGCTTTTCTTTGCTCAAGGTAGCACTCTAGCTCTTGAGCCACAGCTCTACTTCAATCTTTGTTCTTGCTCTAAACTGGGAGTATGAGTCTCATGCATTTTTCCCTTTGCTGGGTTGGTTTTAAACCACAATGCTAAGATCAGGATCCTGAATATGCCTCGGATTACAGGTATTATCTAATCAAAACAAATTCCTGATTTCTTTTTTAGACATAATTAGTTCTTTCAGGTGAGCCACCAGCCACTCATGCAAGAGCATTGCAGGATCCCAGCATTCATCTTGTCTCCAGTCTTATTCCATCCATCTCACAATGGTCATCTAAAACACCCTGCTGCATGCTTGAAGTCGCAAGAACGTTCTCAACGCCATGAGAAGCCCCCTTAAGCTCTGCCTCAGACATGCCCAGCCCCCATCCCACTTCCACATGAGCATTTGATTAGGAGAAATTTCCTGAGTACATCATCATCTTTTCCTCACCATTCAAATTTCATCTTTGGAGTCATTTCTCCCAGACAAAGAGGAACATGATCCATGGTTTGATAGCAGCTCCAGCTTCATAGTCCCAGCCACCAACACCCCCCCCCCATTACCTTGCCAGACACCTGAATTCAAGAACAATGTTTTCACTACCCCTGACGCTTATCAAATGTTTTAACTTATACAGTGCATTAAAATAATTTTACTAAATGGAATAAACACATGGCATCAAGCTTCAGAATCTTTGCACCTGAACCTTTAGTGAATAACAGACACACCAGCATTTCTGTAGCCAACAGAAATCTTAGCTTTGAGATTTCAGCATTCCTGGTGTCCAAGTTTGGATGTGTTAACACTGCCCTTAATGAGGCACTTCAACCACACAATCCCACAACAATCACTGTCAGTTGACATTCACTGGTAGGTGGTGCTAGGAAAAAGACTGATGTGCCAACTCCATGCTGGCTTGACCTATGCCATCTTCAAACCTGGAGCAAGTGGGGCTCCTCTCTCCATGACATCTTTTGTGTACTACCGCAGGAGGACCTTTACCTTGAGTCAAAATTATGAAGACTATCTCTACCAGCAAAGATTCCAGTGAGATGTGCCTACATGGATAAAGCTAAAATCTCACTAAAGTGAGGTTGTTGGCAGTGCTGGAGCCTGAACTCAGGGCCTGGGCACTAAGCATTTGTACTCAAGACTAGCCCTTTACCACTTGAGCCCAAACTCCATTCCCAGCTGTTTTTATTTTTGGTAGTAAGAATCTATCAGACTTTCCTGTTCTAGGTGACTTGGAACTTCCATACTCAGATCTCAGCCTCCTGACCAGCCTGGATTAAAAGTGTGGATCAGCCATGCACCACACCTGAGGACTTCTGCCAGCACATTTTTTCCCAAAAATTGGAAGAGGAAGATGAGGGAGGATTGGGCTCATCCTGACCTGCATATGAAGGAGAGCATCAGCCCGTGAAATTCATTCCCTGTTGTAGGCTGCTGGAGAAAAGGTAGCAAATAGGCACAGGCTGGCAGCAGATGCCACAGAACAACTTGTGACCAAGACTCGCAGAGCAGACCTCAGAATCGATGACAGAGTTGGATCTATCCAGTAACAGAGGCAGTGGTGACACCTGAAACTGCGCGTTTGAGCCTTTGCTGCTAGTAAACAGGGCCACCTATGTCTCAATGAGAAAGGTGAGATTCTGGTGGAGAAGGTGAGATTAAACATTATGTATCATGCAAGAAGACAGACTATAAGGGGTCTTTTATTATTCCAAGTGAAATTTTGGATTTCCTCTTCTGTTTCTTTAAAGAATGACATTGGGATATTGATTGAAGATTGCCATTTGTACAATATTACTCCTTCCAAACCAGGAGCATAGGTTTTTGCATTTCCTCAGTTCTGCGTTAATTTCCTTCTCCAGAGTTTATAGTTCCATCAAAAAGGTGCTTTACATTCTAAGTTAATTCCTAGGTATTTTATTTTCTTTGATAGCAAAATGAGTTGCTATCCTGATTCTTGCCTCATTCCTCTCGTTTCTTGGCATATAAGAAGGCAGTTGACATTGAAGGTTAATTTTATACCCTGCTACCTTACCAAAGTTTTATATCAGCTCAAGCAGCTTCGGAGTAGAGACTATAGGGTTCTTTAAATACAGAATCATGTCATCTGTAAGGAGAGAAAGTTTCAGTTCCTCTTTCCCTTTTCCTCCTCACTCCAGTTAGAATGGCCAAGATCCAGAAATCTAATAACTTATGCTGGAGGGGATGTGGCCAGGAGGGATCACTACTACACTGTGGTGGGATTGCAAACTCGTTCAACCACTATGGAAAGCACTATGGCAGTATCCCAAAAAGACTAAACATAGAGCTCGCCTGTGATCCAGCAATTTCACTACTTGCCAATCGTCCAGATAGGACATACAAAATTCACTAGAACAATAACATTTATCACAGCACTATTTACTATAGCAAAGGTATGGAACCAACCCAGATGCCCGTCAGTTGATGAGTAGATCAAATATGGTATTTTTACACAATGGAATTCTGTGCTTCTATCAGAAAGAATGACATAGACGAATTTGTAAGGAAATAGAAAGACTGTAAAGTTTAGAAATTAGTTTCTGTCTCCTTCTCTATCTCTGTACAATTTAGAAGTTCCTGTTTCTCTCACTTTCTGTCTCTTTTCTCTTTTTCTCTCTCTCTTTCTGTCTCTCTCTGTCTCTCTCTTTCTCTCTCTTCCCCCCCCCTCTCTCTCTCTCTCTCTCTCTCTCTCTCTCTCTCTCTCTCTCTCTCTCTTTCTCTCTCTCTCTCTCATACTTAGGCTTGAACTCAGGGACTGAGCTACTTTTGCTCAAGGTTAGCACTCTACCATTTGGACCACAGTGCTGCTTCTGGCTTGCTCTTTTCACGTAGTATTGAGGAATCTAACCCAGGCCTTCATCCTTGATAGGTTAGCACTCTACCACTAAGCCACACAGTCAGCTTTTAGAGGTTTCTGACAAAGGTTTTCCTACATGCTATTATTTCTTCTGTGAGTGCTCTTAATGCTTGCTGAAGGTTGACTTTGTTTAGAAGACTTACCCTAATGCTCCCATATACAGAGATTCTATATATAGCTAAATGTTTTTCATTACTCAGAATTTCTCTATTGTGTATGTTCTGAAATGTACTGAAGACTGACTTCTGATTAAAAGTCATTGCGCATTTGTTCTATTCATTAGTTTTCTTTTCTTCTATGGGAATCAGGTTTGTGATGAACACAAAAGTATGCCTTCCAGGTCAAACACTTTCCACATTTGTAATATTCATAAGGTTTTTCTCTCCCATGTGCATTTTATACTTAGTCATGCGTTCATGATGGATTTTTCATATTCTTATATTCATACGATTTTTATCCTGTGTCTGTGTGGTATCATGCAAACTCAACTATGAGTTCTTCAAAAAAATTTCCCTTTCATTTTATTCATAGGATTCTATCCTGTGGGTGTTTAGTGATAAATCTTGACTTGTGCCTTCTGGGGAAAAGACTGAACATTTGCTACATTCATTAAGGGTTTTATCTTGTGTTGGTTCTGTGACACAAGCTGAGTTTTCTTCCACAGACTAAAAAGTCTTTCCTATTTATTACATTGCTAAGGCTTCTCATATGTGTGAACTCTCTTACGCTTCCTGAAGGGTGAATACTGCACGAAAGACTTTCAACTTTGGTTATATTCCTAAGGTTTCTAATATGTGTGAATTCTGTTATGCCTCCTGTAATGTGACTTCCATCTGAAGGTCTTACCACATTTGATGCACTCGTACAGTTTCTCTCCTGTGTGTGTTCTCTGATGCAATTTGAGGGAAGACTTCCATTTGAAAGACATTCCACATCGGTTACATTCATAAGGTTTTTCTCCTGTTTGAATTGTCTTATGCATGTTGAGGTTTGGCTTCTGTGTGAAGGACTTTCCACATATGTTACACTCATAAGGTGTTTCTCCTGAGTATATTCTCTGATGAACATGGAGTTTTACCTTCCATTTGAAAGACTTTCCGCATTCACTACATGCATAAGTTTTCTCTCCTGTGTGTTTTCTATAATGCCCATCAAGATATGACTTCCACTTCAAGGTCTTTCCACATTTGTTGCACACATAAGGTTTCTCTCCTGTGTGTGTTCTTTGAAGCAATTTGAGGGAAGATTTCTGTCGGAAAGACTTTACACATTGGTTACATTCATAAGGTTTCACTCCTGTGTGTATTCTCTGATGAACACGAAGTTTTCCCTTCCCTTGGAAAGACTTTCCACATTCATTACACTTATAAGATTTCTCTCCTCTGTGTGTTATTTGATGAACTCGAAGGTGTATCTTCTGGGTGAAAGACTTTTCTCATTTGTTACATTCATAAGGTTTCTCTTCTGTGTGTCTTCTCTGGTGCAAAGTGAGGTATGATTTCAGTCTAAAAGTCTTCCCACATTTATCCCATTCATAAGATTTCTCTTCTGTGTGAGATCTCTGATGTGTGCTGAGAGCTGAATTCTGGGCAGAAATTTTATTACGTTCCTCATATTCATAAGGTTTGTCTTCTCTTGGAGATCGAGGTTGGAGCGTCAGGTCTGACTTCTCAGAAATTAATTTTCACACTTGATGTACGCATCACATATCTCAGGATATTTGCTCTGAGGTATTGTAAGGCGTATTTCATTACTGAAAGATTTCTCACATTCACTACATGTATGAGGAGTCTGTCCTGTGTACATTTTCGGATGTGTAGTGATGGTCGGTGTTAAGTACAATATTTTTCATCACACAGTACATTTAGCAGTTTTCCTCCCTCCCTGAAGAATTTCTTGGGCAGGGAGAACAGAATTATGATACTGCAGATCTTTTGGACTGTCACAATCATGAATAAAATGCTCTGAATATCCGATGGATTTTTAAGAACAGGAGACATACGAGCAGCATGCATCTCATCAGGCTTAGGAGACAGAAGCATGTTCTGACACTTAATGAACTCCTCAGTCCTCACCCCTAAGTTGTTACCGTTATTACTAATCAGCTCTAGATTATGTGTAGAGCTCAAATTTAAAGTTCTTGCAAATCTCACATTTTCCTCCACTTCGATACTACTTGCAACTGCTACTTCACATAGACATTCATGTGGACTTTCCTGGCAAGTCTTGAACACATTTTCCTTTACCTGGACACCTAAAATGAGTCCTAGAAAAAAAGACACAAACATACATGAGATACAAATATTCCTTACTGTAAAGGTAATGACTTTACTTTCCCATCCTAAGTGTTAGATATTTTAAAATATAAAAGTGGAAATTGATTTGTGAGAAATATATGCTTTTCTCCCTAACATATTAAGAAAATGATATTTTACAATGACCAATAATGTTTTTCTGTGTTTTAGTTCTCTTTTTATATCACAGGAAATATTTATTGAAATTACCCATCTATGTATTGCTACAGTTTTAAGCTGAGTACTAACTATAGCATACCTGCAGCTGTTTTTTTTGAAATACTGTTTTGTTTATACATTGAGGAATAGCTGCCTTTCTTTGATTTTTGAGAAATAATCTAAATATTGTGCTGTTTGCATCTTTTTAAAACTTTCTTCTCTTTTCTTTTCTTTTTTTTTGTAGTTCATAGGCCTTGGCCCTGTCCCTGAACACTTCAGCAGAAGACTATAACCCCTATCCTTGAGCTACAGCCCCACATACTCTTTTCTAGAGTTAACTACAGATAAGAGTCTCAGGTCCTGAGTAGCAGATAGGATTACCTTAGCCAGTTTCAATGCTGTTTGCTTATTAACCATTAAGTGAGGAGCACGAATTTTTTCTAGATTCAGCGGCCACAAGTTTGGTGTATATGTCTGTTTGCCTTTGATCCAAGCAAGAATGATTCTTGAGAGTAAGGACTTACACCTATATCCATTCAGTTACAACTTCTCACTAAAGTCTCAATTTAGGTATTTGTGGGAATTTTGAAATTTGTTTCTTTCCATTTGAAGTCTTATAAAAATTCCTTTTCTAACACTCCTGTCCCTCAGAACCATGGAAGACCAGAAAATCCCCAGCTCATTGTCTAGTTAATTTTCTTATGTTGATTGAAACTTTGTTGTTTTTCTTTTCCTTCCATTCCTGGGTTTAAACTTAAGACCTAACCACTGTCCTTGGGTTTTCTCAAGACTAGAACCCTACCAATGAAGTCATTACTTCTGGCTTTTTCTATGTATGTGGTAATAAGGAATCAAACCTCTGTCTTTGTGCATGCTAGGCAAGCACTCTACCACTAGGCTCAATTTCTGGTGGAAAGATCTGGTTCTGAATACCAGTCTCTTCCTACCAGCAAAAAGATATTATCCTTATCAGAGAATAATGCCCTGACTTATTCCTTGTTTGCTCAATCATTTATAGTCTTAGTTTTAAAGAAATGAAAGATCTTTCTTTCTTTCTTTCTTTCTTTCTTTCTTTCTTTCTTTCTTTCTTTCTTTCTTTCTTCCTTTCCTTCCTTCCCTCTTTCTTCCCTCTTTCTTCTTCCTTTCTTTCTTTTTCTTTCTTTCTTTCTTTCTTTCTTTCTTTCTTTCTTTCTTTCTTTCTTTCTTTCTTTCTTTCTTTCTTGTTTTGTAGTCATGGGACTTGAATTCTAGACCTGGCTGTTCTTCCTGAGCTCTTCAACTCAAGGCTACTGCCCTATGTCTTTAGCCTCAACCCTGCTTCTCATTTTCTATTGGTTCATTGGAGAGAAGAGTCTAAGGTGCTTTTGTGATAGGTCAGTCTTTGAACCTTGATCCTCAGATCTCAGCCTCCTAAGTAGCTAGGATTACAGGCATGAGCCACGGGCTCATGGCTTTCTCATTTTATTTTGTTTCACAGTGATTTCTACAGAGAAATCTAACTTTAACTCTACTGCCACATAGAATTCTTCATATCACCCTATGATTCTTGGTGCCGGGGGTTTGGGCTAGCATGCACAAAGACCTGGTTCAGTTCCTTGGTACTACATACAAAGAAAAAGCCAGAAGTGGTGCTATGACTCAAGAAGTAGAGAGCTAGCCTTGAGAAAACCCAAGGACCATGCTCAGTCCCTGAGACCAGGCATAGGATTGGGAAAAGAAAATGATTCTTGATTCATTCACAAAGAATTCCATAGGTTCCACACAGGATTTAGGGTAACTAAGAATATTATTGATCAGTACATCACAACATGAACTTACCAATGGGGCTCAGGCTCCAACATCAATATGAAGATGCATTCACTCACCTGTGATATTCTTGTCAGAGGAATTTCCTATCCAGAGTTATGCACAGTGCTCTAGCTTGTCAATACAGGTTTGGGAACACAGGGACCTGTAAATTAGAAACAGTAGAGAATTATTGCTTATGCTGTGTCATCATTGCTTTAAGTTCACAGACATCCTACTCACAAGTTATCTATTAAATCTTTTTTCTCATTTCTCACTGGCTCCATGGTTGACTTTTCCCCAGCTCTGGATTCATTTTGTATGGCATAAACTTAGCTGTCTTGCTCAAGGCTAGAAAAATACCAGTTTGAGTCCCAGCTCCACTTACATGCATAGGTCTTCATGCATGCTAGGCAAGCACTCAACCACAAAGTCAAACTCTTGACACTCCACTAACCTTTTTGAGGGGTTACTTGGAGTTATAGAGTTTCATGGCAATTTTTATGCCATTGCTGGCTTCAAATTAGAATTCTTAGATTTCTTCCTCCTGAATATTTTAAGATTACAGGCATGAAACATTGCACCTAGTGCCAGGTTTCCATTATAAACTCACTGTTTAGTGATTTGTAGATCCTATTTCCAATAATGATATATATTCTATTCTGGATGGTTTATCCACTTACAATTACTGTGTAAGTTTGGAATGTCGTCTCCATTAGAGGAAACATAATTTAGAACTGTTGTCAAAGTATTCTGAAGGTATCCTGAAGAATGAGTACAAAATTACCTTAGGTTTTCTTTAGAAAGTAATGATACTTCTCAGGGCCTGGAATCTTTCATTTAAATAGTACTGAAAGTTTCATAAACATTCACGCATCTGCAAAATAACAAGGCACTTGGCCTTGCAAGTGAATTTGACTTTTGCTCACCTAAGGACACCAGGTTGCTGTAGGTCTCCAGCATTACATCTCTGTACAGGGTCCTCTGAGCATTGTCCAGATGCTGCCACTCCTCCCAGCTGAAATCCACAGCTACATCATCAAATGACACCAGCTTCTGGAATGGCACATTTTCATCAAGTAATTAGCACTGAGTTATAAACACACCATGTCTGGAATTTTATTCTTTTTTTTGTTGGAATTGTATTCCTTTACTTAAATGTTTAGACTTACTATTGACCTGAAAAGCTTAGGGATGGTGCCTAGGCCCAGAGTTCAAGTCCCAAGACCCACAAAAAAATAACAAGGCAAGCCAGGTGTTGGTGGCTCACGCCTGTCATCCTAGCTACTCAGGAGACTGAGATCTGAGGACCATGGTTCAAAGCCAGCCTGGCACAAAATTCCATGAGACTCCTTTCCAATTACCCACCATA
>JANJXV010001901.1:0-64769 GCA_024803745.1 Megascapheus bottae | reverse complement strand
TTCACACACCTCCATTCTATGACTTCACACACTTCCATTCTATGACTTCACACACCTCCATTCTGTGACTTCACACACCTCCATTCTGAGTTCACACACCTTCATTCTGTGACTTCTCACACCTCGAATCTGTGACTTCACACACCTCCAATCTGTGACTTCACACGTTCCATTCTATGACTTCACACACCTCCATTCTGTGACTTCACACACCTCCATTCTGAGTTCACACATCTCCATTCTGTGACTTCTCACACCTCCATTCTGTGACTTCACACACCTCCAATCTGTGCCTTCACACACTTCCATTCTATGACTTCACACACCTCCATTCTATGACTTCACACACCTCCATTCTGTGACTTCACACACATCCATTCTATGACTTCACAAACCCTCATTCTATGATTTCACACACCACCATTCTATGACTTCACACATCCATGTTGATTTCACACACCTCCAATATATGACTTCAAACACCTAAATTCTGTGACTTCACACACCTCCATTCTATGACTTAATACCGTCCATTCTGTGACTTCACACACCTCCATTCCATGAGTTCACAAACCTCCATTCTGTGACTTTACACACCTCCATTCTGGGTTCACACACCTCCATTGTGTGACTTCACACTCCTGCAATCTGTGACTTCCCACACCTCCATTCTGTGACTTCACACACCTCCATTCTATGACTTCACACACCTTCATTCTTACTTCACAAACACCCCTTCTATGACTTCACACACCTCCATTCTATGACTTCACACACCTCCATTCTGTGACTTCACACACCTCCATTCTATGACTTCACACACCTCCATTCTATGACTTCACACACCTCCATTCTGAATTCACACAGCTCAATTCTGTGACTTCACAAAATTCCATTCTGACTTCACACACATCCATTGTATGAATTCACACACCTCCATTCTGTGACTTCACACACTTCCATTGTGACGTCGTCACACACCTCCATTCTATGAGTTCACACACCTCCATTCTATGACTTCACACACCTCCATTCTGACTTCACAAACCTCTATTCTATGACTTCGCACACCTCCATTCTGACATCACACACCTCCAATCTATGAGTTCACAGACCTCGAATCTCTGACTTCACTCACCTCCACTCTATGACTTCACACTACTCCATTCTATGACTTCCCACACCTCCTTTCTATGACTTCACCCACCTTCATTCTATGACTTCACACCTCCATTCTGACTTCACACACTTCCATTCAGTAACTTCACAAACCTCCATTCAATGACTTAACACACCTCCATTCTGTGACTTCACACACCTCCATTCTGTGTTCACACACCTCCATTCTGTGACTTCACACACCTCCATTCTATGACTTCACACACCTACATTCTATGACTTCACACATCCATTTTGACTTCACACACCTCCAATATATGACTTCAAACAGCTCAATTCTCTGACTTCACACACCTCCATTCTATGACTTTAAACCCGTCCATTCAGTTACTTCACACACCTCCATTCTATAACTTCACCCACCTCCATTCTATGACTTCAACCATCTCCATTCTATGACTTCACACACCTCCATTCTCCGACTTCACACCCCTCTAATTTGATTTATCATACCTCCATTCTGTGACTTCACAAACCTCACTTCGGTGACTTCACAATACTCCATTCTATGACTTCACACATCTACATTCTATGACTTCACACACTTCAATTCTGACTCACACAACTCCATTCTATGACTTCACACACCTCCATTCTATGACTTCACACACCTCCATTCTGAATTCACACAGCTCAATTCTGTGACTTCACAAAATTCCATTCTGACTTCACACACCTCCATTGTATGTATTCACACACCTCCATTCTGTGACTTCACACACTTCCATTGTGACGTCACACACCTCCATTCTATGAGTTCACACACCTCCATTCTATGACTTCACACACCTCCATTCTGACTTCACAAACCTCTATTCTATGAATTCGCACACCTCCATTCTGACATCACACACCTCCAATCTATGACTTCACAGACCTCGAATCTGTGACTTCAATCACCTCCACTCTATGACTTCACACTCCTCCATTCTATGACTTTCCACACCTCTTTTCTATGACGTTACCCACCTGCATTCTATGACTTCACACCTCCATTCTGACTTCACACACTTCCATTAAGTGACTTCACACACCTCCATTCAATGACTTCACACACCTCCATTGTATGACTTCACACACCTTCATTCTTACTTCAGAAACTTCCATTCTATGACCTCACACACCTCCATCTATGACTTCACAAACCTCCATTCTGTGACTTCACACACCACCATACTGAGTTCACAAAACTCCATTCGGTGACTTAACACACCTCCATTCTGACTTCACATGTCCATACTATGACTTCACACACTTCCATTCTATGACTTCACACACCTAATTTCTATGACTTCACACACCTCCATTCTATGAATTCACACACCTAATTTCTATGACTTCACCCACCTCCATTCTATCACTTCACACCTCCATTCTGACTTCACATACCTCCATTCTGTGACTTCACACACCTCCATTCTATGAGTTCACAAACTTCCATTGTGACGTCACACACCTCCATTCTATGAGTTCACACACCTCCATTCTATGACTTCACTCACCTCCATTATATGACTTCACACACCTGCTTTCTGAGTTGACACACCTCCATTCTATGACTTCACACACCTCCAATCTGAATTCACACACCTCCATTCTATGACTTCACCCACGTCCATTCTATGACTTCACACACCTCCATTCTCCGACTTCACACCCCTCTAATTTGGTTTTTCATACCTCCATTCTGTGACTTCACAAACCTCACTTCGGTAACTTCACAATACTCCATTCTAAGACTTCACACATCTACATTCTATGACTTCACACACCTCAATTCTGACTCACACAACTCCATTCTGTGACTTCACAAATCTCCATTCTATGATTTCACATATCTCCATACTATGACTTCACACACCTCCATCTATGACTTCACACACCTCCATTTTGAGTTCACACACCTCCATTCTGTGACTTCACACACCTCCATTCTGACTTCACACACCTCCATTGTATGACTTCACACACCTCCATTCAGTGACTTCACACACCTCCATTCTATGACTTCACAAACTTCCATTGTGACGTCACACACCTCCATTCTATGAGTTCACACACCTCCATTCTATGACTTCACACACCTCCATTCTGACTTCACACACCTCTATTCTATGACTTCGAACACCTACATTCTGACTTCACACACCTCCATTCTATGACTTCACAGACCTCAAATCTTTGACTTCACTCACCTCCACTCTACGACTTCACACTTTTCCATTTTATGACTTCCCACACCTAATTTCTGTGACTTCACCCACCTCCATTCTATGACTTCACACCTCCATTCTGACTACACACACCTCCATTCTATGACTTCACACACCTCCATTCTATGACTTCACACACCTCCTTTCTTTGACTTCACACACCTACATTGTGACTTCACACACCTCCATTCTATGAGTTCACACACCTGCATTGTGACTTCACACACCTCCATTCTATGACTTCACACACCTCCATTCTGACCTCACACACCTCCATTCTGACTTCACACACCTAAATTCTGTGACTTCACATACCTCCATTCTATGATTTCACACACCTCCATTCTATGACTTCACTCACCTCCATTCTATGACTTCACACACCTCCTTTCTGAGTTGACACACCTCCATTCTATGACTTCACACACCTCCAATCTGAATTCACACACCTCCATTCTATGACTTCACCCACCTCCATTCTATGACTTCACACACCTCCATTCTCCGAATTCAAATTCCTCTAATTTGATTTCTCATACCTCCATTCTATGACTTCACAAACCTCCCTTCGGTGACTTCACAATACTCCATTCTATGACTTCACACATCTACATTCTATGACTTCACACACCTCAATTCTGACTCACACACCTCCATTCTGTGACTTCACACACCTCCATTCTGACTCACACACCTCCATTGTATGACTTCACACACCTCCATTCTGTGACTTCACACACCTCCATTCTATGACTTCACAAACTTCCATTGTGACGTCACACACCTCCGTTCTATGACTTCACACACCTCCATTCTATGACTTCACACACCTCCATTCTGACTTCACACACCTCTATTCTATGATTTCGAACACCTACATTCTGACTTCTCACAGCTCCACTCTATGACTTCACACTTCTCCATTCTATGACTTCCCACACCTCCTTTCTATGACTTCACCCACCTCTATTCTATGACTTCACACCTCCATTCTGACTTCACACACCTCCATTCTATGACTTCACACACCTCCATTCTGACTTCACACACCTCCATTCTGTGACTTCACACACCTCCATTCTATGATTTCACACACCTCCATTCTGTGACTTCACACACCTCCATTCTATGACTTCACACACCTCCATTCTGTGACTTCACACACCTCTATTCTGAGTTCACACATCTCCATTCTGTGACTTCTCACACCTCCATTCTGTGACTTCACACACCTCCAATCTGTGCCTTCACACACTTCCATTCTATGACTTCACACACCTCCATTCTATGACTTCACACACCTCCATTCTGTGACTTCACACACATCCATTCTATGACTTCACACACTTCCATTCCATGACTTCACAAACCTCCATTCTGTGACTTTACACACCTCCATTCTGGGTTCACACACCTCCATTGTGTGACTTCACACTCCTGCAATCTGTGACTTCCCACACCTCCATTCTGTGACTTCACACACCTCCATTCTATGACTTCACACACCTTCTTTCTTACTTCACAAACACACATTCTATGACTTCACACACCTCCATTCTATGACTTCACACACCTCCATTCTGTGACTTCACACACCTCCATTCTATGACTTCACACACTTCCATTCTGACTTCACACACCTCCATTCTATGACTTCACACACCTCCATTCTGAATTCACACAGCTCAATTCTGTGACTTCACAAAATTCCATTCTGACTTCACACACATCCATTGTATGAATTCACACACCTCCATTCTGTGACTTCACACACTTCCATTGTGACGTCGTCACACACCTCCATTCTATGAGTTCACACACCTCCATTCTATGACTTCACACACCTCCATTCTGATTTAACAAACCTCTATTCTATGACCTCGCACACCTCCATTCTGACATCACACACCTCCAATCTATGAGTTCACAGACCTCGAATCTCTGACTTCACTCACCTCCACTCTATGACTTCACACTACTCCATTCTATGACTTCCCACACCTCCTTTCTATGACTTCACCCACCTTCATTCTATGACTTCACACCTCCATTCTGACTCCACACACTTCCATTCAGTGACTTCACACACCTCCATTCAATGACTTCAGACACCTACATTCTATGACTTCACACACCTTCATTCTTACTTCAGAAACATCCATTCTATGACCTCACACACCTCCATCTATGACTTCACAAACCTCCATTCTGTGACTTCACACACCTCCATACTGAGTTCACAAAACTCCATTCGGTGACGCAACACACCTCCATTCTGACTTCACACACGTCCATTCTATGACTTCACACACTTCCATTCTATGACTTAACACACCTCCATTCTGTGACTTCACACACCTCCATTCTGAGTTCACACACCTCCATTGTGTGACTTCACACACCTCCATTCTATGACTTCACACACCTACATTCTATGACTTCACACATCCATTTTGACTTCACACACCTCCAATATATGACTTCAAACAGCTCAATTCTCTGACTTCACACACCTCCATTCTATGACTTTAAACCCGTCCATTCAGTGACTTCACACACCTCCATTCTATGACTTCACCCACCTCCATTCTATGACTTCAACCATCTCCATTCTATGACTTCACACACCTCCATTCTCCGACTTCACACCCCTCTAATTTGATTTATCATACCTCCATTCTGTGACTTCACAAACCTCACTTCGGTGACTTCACAATACTCCATTCTATGACTTCACACATCTACATTCTATGACTTCACACACTTCAATTCTGACTCACACAACTCCATTCTGTGACTTCACAAAACTCCATTCTATGATTTCACATATCTCCATACTATGACTTTACACACCTCCACTCTGTGACTTTACACACCTCCATTCTGAGTTCACACACCTCCATTCTGTGACTTCACACACCTCCATACTGACTTCACACACCTCCATTGTATGACTTCACACACCTCCATTCTGTGACTTCACATACCTCCATTCTATGACTTCACAAACTTCCATTGTGATGTCACACAACTCCATTCTATGAGTTCACACACCTCCATTCTATGACTTCACACATCCATTTTGACTTCACACACCTCCAATATATGACTTCAAACAGCTCAATTCTCTGACTTCACACACCTCCATTCTATGACTTCAAACCGTCCATTCTGTGACTTCACACACCTCCATTCTATGACTTCAAACCGTCCATTCTGTGACTTTACACACCTCCATTCTGAGTTCACACACCTCAATTCTTGGACTTCACAAACCTCCCTTCGGTGACTTCACAATACTCCATTCTATGACTTCACACATCTACATTCTATGACTTCACACACCTCAATTCTGACTCACACAACTCCATTCTGTGACTTCACAAAACTCCATTCTATGATTTCACATATCTCCATACTATGACTTCACACACCTCCATCTATGACTTCATACACCTCCATTCTGAGTTCACACACCTCCATTCTGTGACTTCACACACCTCCATTCTGACTTCACACACCTCCATTCTATGACTTACACACCTCCATTCTGTGACTTCACACACCTCCATTCTATGACTTCACAAACTTCCATTGTGACGTCACACACCTCCATTCTATGAGTTCACACACCTCCATTCTATGACTTCACACACCTCCATTCTGTCTTCACACAACTCTATTCTATGACTTCAACCATCTCCATTCTATGACTTCACACACCTCCATTCTTCGACTTCACACCCCTCTAATTTGATTTATCATACCTCCATTCTGTGACTTCACAAACCTCACTTCGGTGACTTCACAATACTCCATTCTATGACTTCACACATCTACATTCTATGACTTCACACACTTCAATTCTGACTCACACAACTCCATTCTATGACTTCACACACCTCCATTCTATGACTTCACACACCTCCATTCTGAATTCACACAGCTCAATTCTGTGACTTCACAAAATTCCATTCTGACTTCACACACCTCCATTGTATGTATTCACACACCTCCATTCTGTGACTTCACACACTTCCATTGTGACGTCACACACCTCCATTCTATGAGTTCACACACCTCCATTCTATGACTTCACACACCTCCATTCTGACTTCACAAACCTCTATTCTATGAATTCGCACACCTCCATTCTGACATCACACACCTCCAATCTATGACTTCACAGACCTCGAATCTGTGACTTCAATCACCTCCACTCTATGACTTCACACTCCTCCATTCTATGACTTTCCACACCTCTTTTCTATGACGTTACCCACCTGCATTCTATGACTTCACACCTCCATTCTGACTTCACACACTTCCATTAAGTGACTTCACACACCTCCATTCAATGACTTCACACACCTCCATTGTATGACTTCACACACCTTCATTCTTACTTCAGAAACTTCCATTCTATGACCTCACACACCTCCATCTATGACTTCACAAACCTCCATTCTGTGACTTCACACACCACCATACTGAGTTCACAAAACTCCATTCGGTGACTTAACACACCTCCATTCTGACTTCACATGTCCATACTATGACTTCACACACTTCCATTCTATGACTTCACACACCTAATTTCTATGACTTCACACACCTCCATTCTATGAATTCACACACCTAATTTCTATGACTTCACCCACCTCCATTCTATCACTTCACACCTCCATTCTGACTTCACATACCTCCATTCTGTGACTTCACACACCTCCATTCTATGAGTTCACAAACTTCCATTGTGACGTCACACACCTCCATTCTATGAGTTCACACACCTCCATTCTATGACTTCACTCACCTCCATTATATGACTTCACACACCTCCTTTCTGAGTTGACACACCTCCATTCTATGACTTCACACACCTCCAATCTGAATTCACACACCTCCATTCTATGACTTCACCCACGTCCATTCTATGACTTCACACACCTCCATTCTCCGACTTCACACCCCTCTAATTTGGTTTTTCATACCTCCATTCTGTGACTTCACAAACCTCCCTTCGGTAACTTCACAATACTCCATTCTAAGACTTCACACATCTACATTCTATGACTTCACACACCTCAATTCTGACTCACACAACTCCATTCTGTGACTTCACAAATCTCCATTCTATGATTTCACATATCTCCATACTATGACTTCACACACCTCCATCTATGACTTCACACACCTCCATTTTGAGTTCACACACCTCCATTCTGTGACTTCACACACCTCCATTCTGACTTCACACACCTCCATTGTATGACTTCACACACCTCCATTCAGTGACTTCACACACCTCCATTCTATGACTTCACAAACTTCCATTGTGACGTCACACACCTCCATTCTATGAGTTCACACACCTCCATTCTATGACTTCACACACCTCCATTCTGACTTCACACACCTCTATTCTATGACTTCGAACACCTACATTCTGACTTCACACACCTCCATTCTATGACTTCACAGACCTCAAATCTTTGACTTCACTCACCTCCACTCTACGACTTCACACTTTTCCATTTTATGACTTCCCACACCTAATTTCTGTGACTTCACCCACCTCCATTCTATGACTTCACACCTCCATTCTGACTACACACACCTCCATTCTATGACTTCACACACCTCCATTCTATGACTTCACACACCTCCTTTCTTTGACTTCACACACCTACATTGTGACTTCACACACCTCCATTCTATGAGTTCACACACCTGCATTGTGACTTCACACACCTCCATTCTATGACTTCACACACCTCCATTCTGACCTCACACACCTCCATTCTGACTTCACACACCTAAATTCTGTGACTTCACATACCTCCATTCTATGATTTCACACACCTCCATTCTATGACTTCACTCACCTCCATTCTATGACTTCACACACCTCCTTTCTGAGTTGACACACCTCCATTCTATGACTTCACACACCTCCAATCTGAATTCACACACCTCCATTCTATGACTTCACCCACCTCCATTCTATGACTTCACACACCTCCATTCTCCGAATTCAAATTCCTCTAATTTGATTTCTCATACCTCCATTCTATGACTTCACAAACCTCCCTTCGGTGACTTCACAATACTCCATTCTATGACTTCACACATCTACATTCTATGACTTCACACACCTCAATTCTGACTCACACACCTCCATTCTGTGACTTCACACACCTCCATTCTGACTTCACACACCTCCATTGTATGACTTCACACACCTCCATTCTGTGACTTCACACACCTCCATTCTATGACTTCACAAACTTCCATTGTGACGTCACACACCTCCGTTCTATGACTTCACACACCTCCATTCTATGACTTCACACACCTCCATTCTGACTTCACACACCTCTATTCTATGATTTCGAACACCTACATTCTGACTTCTCACAGCTCCACTCTATGACTTCACACTTCTCCATTCTATGACTTCACAAACTTCCATTGTGACGTCACACACCTCCATTCTATGAGTTCACACACCTCCATTCTATGACTTCACACACCTCCATTCTGACTTCACACACCTCTATTCTATGACTTCGAACACCTACATTCTGACTTCACACACCTCCATTCTATGACTTCACAGACCTCAAATCTTTGACTTCACTCACCTCCACTCTACGACTTCACACTTTTCCATTTTATGACTTCCCACACCTAATTTCTGTGACTTCACCCACCTCCATTCTATGACTTCACACCTCCATTCTGACTACACACACCTCCATTCTATGACTTCACACACCTCCATTCTATGACTTCACACACCTCCTTTCTTTGACTTCACACACCTACATTGTGACTTCACACACCTCCATTCTATGAGTTCACACACCTGCATTGTGACTTCACACACCTCCATTCTATGACTTCACACACCTCCATTCTGACCTCACACACCTCCATTCTGACTTCACACACCTAAATTCTGTGACTTCACATACCTCCATTCTATGATTTCACACACCTCCATTCTATGACTTCACTCACCTCCATTCTATGACTTCACACACCTCCTTTCTGAGTTGACACACCTCCATTCTATGACTTCACACACCTCCAATCTGAATTCACACACCTCCATTCTATGACTTCACCCACCTCCATTCTATGACTTCACACACCTCCATTCTCCGAATTCAAATTCCTCTAATTTGATTTCTCATACCTCCATTCTATGACTTCACAAACCTCCCTTCGGTGACTTCACAATACTCCATTCTATGACTTCACACATCTACATTCAATGACTTCACACACCTCAATTCTGACTCACACACCTCCATTCTGTGACTTCACACACCTCCATTCTGACTTCACACACCTCCATTGTATGACTTCACACACCTCCATTCTGTGACTTCACACACCTCCATTCTATGACTTCACAAACTTCCATTGTGACGTCACACACCTCCGTTCTATGACTTCACACACCTCCATTCTATGACTTCACACACCTCCATTCTGACTTCACACACCTCTATTCTATGATTTCGAACACCTACATTCTGACTTCTCACAGCTCCACTCTATGACTTCACACTTCTCCATTCTATGACTTCCCACACCTCCTTTCTATGACTTCACCCACCTCTATTCTATGACTTCACACCTCCATTCTGACTTCACACACCTCCATTCTATGACTTCACACACCTCCATTCTGACTTCACACACCTCCATTCTGTGACTTCACACACCTCCATTCTATGATTTCACACACCTCCATTCTGTGACTTCACACACCTCCATTCTATGACTTCACACACCTCCATACTGTGACTTCACACACCTCTATTCTGAGTTCACACATCTCCATTCTGTGACTTCTCACACCTCCATTCTGTGACTTCACACACCTCCAATCTGTGCCTTCACACACTTCCATTCTATGACTTCACACACCTCCATTCTATGACTTCACACACCTCCATTCTGTGACTTCACACACATCCATTCTATGACTTCACACACTTCCATTCCATGACTTCACAAACCTCCATTCTGTGACTTTACACACCTCCATTCTGGGTTCACACACCTCCATTGTGTGACTTCACACTCCTGCAATCTGTGACTTCCCACACCTCCATTCTGTGACTTCACACACCTCCATTCTATGACTTCACACACCTTCTTTCTTACTTCACAAACACACATTCTATGACTTCACACACCTCCATTCTATGACTTCACACACCTCCATTCTGTGACTTCACACACCTCCATTCTATGACTTCACACACTTCCATTCTGACTTCACACACCTCCATTCTATGACTTCACACACCTCCATTCTGAATTCACACAGCTCAATTCTGTGACTTCACAAAATTCCATTCTGACTTCACACACATCCATTGTATGAATTCACACACCTCCATTCTGTGACTTCACACACTTCCATTGTGACGTCGTCACACACCTCCATTCTATGAGTTCACACACCTCCATTCTATGACTTCACACACCTCCATTCTGATTTAACAAACCTCTATTCTATGACCTCGCACACCTCCATTCTGACATCACACACCTCCAATCTATGAGTTCACAGACCTCGAATCTCTGACTTCACTCACCTCCACTCTATGACTTCACACTACTCCATTCTATGACTTCCCACACCTCCTTTCTATGACTTCACCCACCTTCATTCTATGACTTCACACCTCCATTCTGACTCCACACACTTCCATTCAGTGACTTCACACACCTCCATTCAATGACTTCAGACACCTACATTCTATGACTTCACACACCTTCATTCTTACTTCAGAAACATCCATTCTATGACCTCACACACCTCCATCTATGACTTCACAAACCTCCATTCTGTGACTTCACACACCTCCATACTGAGTTCACAAAACGCCATTCGGTGACGCAACACACCTCCATTCTGACTTCACACACGTCCATTCTATGACTTCACACACTTCCATTCTATGACTTAACACACCTCCATTCTGTGACTTCACACACCTCCATTCTGAGTTCACACACCTCCATTCTGTGACTTCACACACCTCCATTCTATGACTTCACACACCTACATTCTATGACTTCACACATCCATTTTGACTTCACACACCTCCAATATATGACTTCAAACAGCTCAATTCTCTGACTTCACACACCTCCATTCTATGACTTTAAACCCGTCCATTCAGTGACTTCACACACCTCCATTCTATGACTTCACCCACCTCCATTCTATGACTTCAACCATCTCCATTCTATGACTTCACACACCTCCATTCTCCGACTTCACACCCCTCTAATTTGATTTATCATACCTCCATTCTGTGACTTCACAAACCTCACTTCGGTGACTTCACAATACTCCATTCTATGACTTCACACATCTACATTCTATGACTTCACACACTTCAATTCTGACTCACACAACTCCATTCTGTGACTTCACAAAACTCCATTCTATGATTTCACATATCTCCATACTATGACTTTACACACCTCCACTCTGTGACTTTACACACCTCCATTCTGAGTTCACACACCTCCATTCTGTGACTTCACACACCTCCATACTGACTTCACACACCTCCATTGTATGACTTCACACACCTCCATTCTGTGACTTCACATACCTCCATTCTATGACTTCACAAACTTCCATTGTGATGTCACACACCTCCATTCTATGAGTTCACACACCTCCATTCTATGACTTCACTCACCTCCATTCTATGACTTCACACACCTCCTTTCTGAGTCGACACACCTCCATTCTATGACTTCATACACCTCCAATCTGGATTCACACACCTCCATTCTATGACTTCACCCACCTCCATTCTATGACTTCACACACCTCCATTCTCCTACTTCACACCCCTCTAATTTGATTTCTCATACTTCCATTCTATGACTTCACAAACCTCCCTTCGGTGACTTCACAATACTCCATTCTATGACTTCACACATCTACATTCCATGACTTCACACACCTCAATTCTGACTCACACAACTTCATTCTGTGACTTCACAAAACTCCATTATATGATTTCACATATCTCCATACTATGACTTCACACAACTCCATCTATGACTTCACACACCTCCATTCTGTGACTTCACACACCTCCATTCTATGACTTCCCACACCTCCTTTCTATGAATTCACCCACCTCCAATCTATGACTACACACCTTCATTCTGACTTCACACACCTCCATTCTGTGACTTCACACACCTCCATTCTATAACTTCACACAGCTCCATTTTATGACTTCACACACCACCATTCTATGACTCCACAAACCTCCATTCTTTGACTTCACACACCTAAATTGTGAGTTGACACACCTCCATTCTGTGACTTCACACACCTCCATTCTGACTTCACACAGCTCCATTCTATGACTTCACACACCTCCATTCTTTGACATCACAGACCTCCATTCTATGACTTCACACACCTTCATTCTTACTTTACAAACATCCATTCTATAACTTCACACACCTCCATTCCATGACTTTACACACCTCCATTCTCTGACTTCACATACCTCCATTCTATGACTTCACAAACCTCCATTCTGTGACTTCACACACCTCCATTCTATGACTTCACACACCTCTATTCTGACTTCACACATCTCCATTCTATGACTTCATACACCTCCATTCTGACTTCACACACCTCCATTCTATGACTTCACACACCTCCATTCTGACTTCACCCACCTTCTTTCTGGGACTTCACACAGCTCCATTCAATGACTTGACACACCTACATTCTTTGACTTCACACACCTCCATTCTGAATTCACACAGCTCCATTCTATGTCTTCACAAAACTCCATTCTATGATTTCACACACCTCCATACTATGACTTCACACAACTCCATCTATGACTTTACACACCTCCATCTGACTTCACACACCTCCATTCTATGACTTCACAGACCTCGAATCTGTGACTTCACTCACCTGCACTCTATGACTTCACACTACTCCATTCTATGACTTCCCACACCTCCTTTTTATGACTTCACCCACCTCCAGTCTATGACTACACACCTCCATTCTGAATTCACACACCTCCATTCTGTGACTTCACACACCTCCATTCCATGACTTCACACACATTCATTTTTACTTCAGAAACATTCACACACCTCCATTCTATGACTTCATAACCTCCATTCTGTGACTTCACACAGCTCCATTCTATGGCTTCACACACTTCCATTCTATGACTTCACACACCTCCATTCTGTGCCTTTACACACCTCCATTCTGAGTTCACACACCTCCATTCTGTGACGTCACACATCTCTATTCTGTCACTTCCCACACCTCCATTCTGTGACTTCACACACCTACATTCTATGACTTCACACACCTAAATTCTGACTTCACACACCTCCATTCTATGACTTCATACACCTCCATTCTGACTTCACACACCTCCATTCTATGACTTCGCACACCTCTCTTCTGATTTCACACACCTCCATTCTGTGACTTCACACACCTCCATTCAATGTCTTCACACACCTACATTCTTTGACTTCACACACCTCCAATCTGACATCACACACCTCCATTCTATGATTTCACAGACCTAGAACCTGTGACTTCACTCACCTGCACTCTATGACTACCCACACCTCTTTCTATGACTTCACCCACCTCCAATCTATTACTACACACCTCCATTCTGACTTCACACACCTCCATTCTGTGACTTCACACACCTCCATTCTATGACTTCACACACCTCCATTCTATGACTTCACACACCTTCATTCTTACTTCAGAAACATCCATTCTATGACTTCACACACCTCCATTCTATGACTTCACAAACCTCCATTCTGTGACTTCACACACCTCCATTCTGACTTCACACACTTCCATTCTATGACTTCACACACTTCCATTCTATGACTTCACACACCTCCATTCTCTGACTTCACACAGTTCCATTCTGAGTTCACACACCTCTATTCTGTGATTTCACACATCTCCATTCTGTGACTTCACACATCCATATTCTGTGACTTCACACACTTCCATTCTATGACTTCACACACCTTCATTCTATGATTTCACACACCTCCATTCTATGACTTCACACACCTCCAATATATGACTTCAAACACCTCAATTTTGTGACTTCACACACCTCCATTCTATGATTTCACACAGTCCATTCTGTGACTTCACACACCTCCATTTTATGACTTCACACACTTCCATTCTATGACTTCACACACCTCCATTCTGTGACTTTACACACCTCCATTCTGAGTTCACACACCTCAATTCTGGGACTTCACACACCTCCAATCTGTGACTTCCCACACCTCCATTCTGTGACTTCACACACCTCCATTCTATGACTTCACACAAATCCATTCTATGACTTCACACACGTCCATTCTGTGACTTCACACACCTCCATTCTATGACTTCACACACCTCCATTCTACGACTTCACACACCGCCTTTCTATGACTTCACCCCACTCCATTCTATGACTTCACACCTCCATTCTGACTTCACACACCTCCATTCTGGGACTTCACAAACCTCCATTATATGACTTCACACACCTCCATTCTATGACTTCACACACCTCCATTCTATGACTTCACACACCTCCATTCTATGCCATCACACACCTCCATTCTGTGACTTCACACACCTCCATTCTATGCCTTCACACACCTTCATTCTTACTTCACAAACATATATTCTATGACTTCACACACCTCCATTCTTTGACTTCACACACCTCCATTCTATGTCTTCACACACCTCCATTCTTTGACTTCACACACCTAAATTCTGAGTTGACACATATCCATTCTGTGACTTCACACACCTCCATTCTGACTTCACACATCTCCATTCTATGACTTCACACACCTTCATTTTTACTTTACAAACATCCATTCTATAACTTCACACATCTCCATTCTATGACTTCACACACCTCCATTCAGTGACTTCACACACCTCCATTCTATGACTTCACACACCTCCAATCTGTGACTTCACACACTTCCATTCTGTGACTTCACACACCTCCATTCTATGACTTCACACACCTCTATTCTGTGACTTCACACACCTCCATTCTATGACCTCACACACCCTCATTCTGTGACTTCACACACCTCCATTCTATGACTTTACACACTTCCATTCTATGACTTCACACACCTCCATTCTGTGACTTTACACACCTCCATTCTGGGTTCAAACACCTCCATTCTGTGACTTCACACTCCTTCAATCTGTGACTTCCAACACCTCCATTCTGTGACTTCACACACCTCCATTCTATGACTTCACACACCTTCATTCTTACTTCACAAACACCCATTCTATGACTTCACACACCTCCATTCTATGACTTCACACACCTCCATTCTGTGACTTCACACACCTCCATTCTATGACTTCACACACCCCCATTGTGACTACACACACCTCCATTCTATGAGTTCACACACCGCCATTCTGACTTCACACACCCCCATTCTATGACTTCACACACCTAAATTCTGACTTCACACACCTCCATTCTATGACTTCATACACCTCCATTCTGACTTCACACACCTCCATTCTATGACTTCGCACACCTCTCTTCTGATTTCACACACCTCCATTCTGTGACTTCACACACCTCCATTCAATGTCTTCACACACCTACATTCTTTGACTTCACACACCTCCAATCTGACATCACACACCTCCATTCTATGATTTCACAGACCTAGAACCTGTGACTTCACTCACCTGCACTCTATGACTACCCACACCTCTTTCTATGACTTCACCCACCTCCAATCTATTACTACACACCTCCATTCTGACTTCACACACCTCCATTCTGTGACTTCACACACCTCCATTCTATGACTTCACACACCTCCATTCTATGACTTCACACACCTTCATTCTTACTTCAGAAACATCCATTCTATGACTTCACACACCTCCATTCTATGACTTCACAAACCTCCATTCTGTGACTTCACACACCTCCATTCTGACTTCACACACTTCCATTCTATGACTTCACACACTTCCATTCTATGACTTCACACACCTCCATTCTCTGACTTCACACAGTTCCATTCTGAGTTCACACACCTCTATTCTGTGATTTCACACATCTCCATTCTGTGACTTCACACATCCATATTCTGTGACTTCACACACTTCCATTCTATGACTTCACACACCTTCATTCTATGATTTCACACACCTCCATTCTATGACTTCACACACCTCCAATATATGACTTCAAACACCTCAATTTTGTGACTTCACACACCTCCATTCTATGATTTCACACAGTCCATTCTGTGACTTCACACACCTCCATTTTATGACTTCACACACTTCCATTCTATGACTTCACACACCTCCATTCTGTGACTTTACACACCTCCATTCTGAGTTCACACACCTCAATTCTGGGACTTCACACACCTCCAATCTGTGACTTCCCACACCTCCATTCTGTGACTTCACACACCTCCATTCTATGACTTCACACAAATCCATTCTATGACTTCACACACGTCCATTCTGTGACTTCACACACCTCCATTCTATGACTTCACACACCTCCATTCTACGACTTCACACACCGCCTTTCTATGACTTCACCCCACTCCATTCTATGACTTCACACCTCCATTCTGACTTCACACACCTCCATTCTGGGACTTCACAAACCTCCATTATATGACTTCACACACCTCCATTCTATGACTTCACACACCTCCATTCTATGACTTCACACACCTCCATTCTATGCCATCACACACCTCCATTCTGTGACTTCACACACCTCCATTCTATGCCTTCACACACCTTCATTCTTACTTCACAAACATATATTCTATGACTTCACACACCTCCATTCTTTGACTTCACACACCTCCATTCTATGTCTTCACACACCTCCATTCTTTGACTTCACACACCTAAATTCTGAGTTGACACATATCCATTCTGTGACTTCACACACCTCCATTCTGACTTCACACATCTCCATTCTATGACTTCACACACCTTCATTTTTACTTTACAAACATCCATTCTATAACTTCACACATCTCCATTCTATGACTTCACACACCTCCATTCAGTGACTTCACACACCTCCATTCTATGACTTCACACACCTCCAATCTGTGACTTCACACACTTCCATTCTGTGACTTCACACACCTCCATTCTATGACTTCACACACCTCTATTCTGTGACTTCACACACCTCCATTCTATGACCTCACACACCCTCATTCTGTGACTTCACACACCTCCATTCTATGACTTTACACACTTCCATTCTATGACTTCACACACCTCCATTCTGTGACTTTACACACCTCCATTCTGGGTTCAAACACCTCCATTCTGTGACTTCACACTCCTTCAATCTGTGACTTCCAACACCTCCATTCTGTGACTTCACACACCTCCATTCTATGACTTCACACACCTTCATTCTTACTTCACAAACACCCATTCTATGACTTCACACACCTCCATTCTATGACTTCACACACCTCCATTCTGTGACTTCACACACCTCCATTCTATGACTTCACACACCCCCATTGTGACTACACACACCTCCATTCTATGAGTTCACACACCGCCATTCTGACTTCACACACCCCCATTCTATGACTTCACACACCTCCATTCTGAATTCACACAGCACAATTCTGTGACTTCACAAAATACCATTCTGACTTCACACACCTCCATTGTATGAATTCACACACCTCCATTCCGTGACTTCACACACTTCCATTGTGACGTCACACACCTCATTCTATGAGTTCACACACGTACATTCTATGACTTCACACACCTTCATTCTGAATTCACACACCTCCATTCTGTGACTTCACACACCTCCATTCCATGACTTCACACACCTTCATTTTTACTTCAGAAACATTCACACACCTCCATTCTATGACTTCATAACCTCCATTCTGTGACTTCACACAGCTCCATTCTATGGCTTCACAGACTTCCATTCTATGACTTCACACACCTCCATTCTGTGCCTTTACACACCTCCATTCTGAGTTCACACACCTCCATTCTGTGACGTCACACATCTCTATTCTGTCACTTCCCACACCTCCATTCTGTGACTTCACACACCTACATTCTATGACTTCACACACCTAAATTCTGACTTCACACACCTCCATTCTATGACTTCATACACCTCCATTCTGACTTCACACACCTCCATTCTATGACTTCGCACACCTCTCTTCTGATTTCACACACCTCCATTCTGTGACTTCACACACCTCCATTCAATGTCTTCACACACCTACATTCTTTGACTTCACACACCTCCAATCTGACATCACACACCTCCATTCTATGATTTCACAGACCTAGAACCTGTGACTTCACTCACCTGCACTCTATGACTACCCACACCTCTTTCTATGACTTCACCCACCTCCAATCTATTACTACACACCTCCATTCTGACTTCACACACCTCCATTCTGTGACTTCACACACCTCCATTCTATGACTTCACACACCTCCATTCTATGACTTCACACACCTTCATTCTTACTTCAGAAACATTCATTCTATGACTTCACACACCTCCATTCTATGACTTCACAAACCTCCATTCTGTGACTTCACACACCTCCATTCTGACTTCACACACTTCCATTCTATGACTTCACACACTTCCATTCTATGACTTCACACACCTCCATTCTCTGACTTCACACAGTTCCATTCTGAGTTCACACACCTCTATTCTGTGATTTCACACATCTCCATTCTGTGACTTCACACATCCATATTCTGTGACTTCACACACTTCCATTCTATGACTTCACACACCTTCATTCTATGATTTCACACACCTCCATTCTATGACTTCACACACCTCCAATATATGACTTCAAACACCTCAATTTTGTGACTTCACACACCTCCATTCTATGATTTCACACAGTCCATTCTGTGACTTCACACACCTCCATTTTATGACTTCACACACTTCCATTCTATGACTTCACACACCTCCATTCTGTGACTTTACACACCTCCATTCTGAGTTCACACACCTCAATTCTGGGACTTCACACACCTCCAATCTGTGACTTCCCACACCTCCATTCTGTGACTTCACACCTCCATTCTGACTACACACACCTCCATTCTATGACTTCACACACCTCCATTCTATGACTTCACACACCTCCTTTCTTTGACTTCACACACCTACATTGTGACTTCACACACCTCCATTCTATGAGTTCACACACCTGCATTGTGACTTCACACACCTCCATTCTATGACTTCACACACCTCCATTCTGACCTCACACACCTCCATTCTGACTTCACACACCTAAATTCTGTGACTTCACATACCTCCATTCTATGATTTCACACACCTCCATTCTATGACTTCACTCACCTCCATTCTATGACTTCACACACCTCCTTTCTGAGTTGACACACCTCCATTCTATGACTTCACACACCTCCAATCTGAATTCACACACCTCCATTCTATGACTTCACCCACCTCCATTCTATGACTTCACACACCTCCATTCTCCGAATTCAAATTCCTCTAATTTGATTTCTCATACCTCCATTCTATGACTTCACAAACCTCCCTTCGGTGACTTCACAATACTCCATTCTATGACTTCACACATCTACATTCTATGACTTCACACACCTCAATTCTGACTCACACACCTCCATTCTGTGACTTCACACACCTCCATTCTGACTTCACACACCTCCATTGTATGACTTCACACACCTCCATTCTGTGACTTCACACACCTCCATTCTATGACTTCACAAACTTCCATTGTGACGTCACACACCTCCGTTCTATGACTTCACACACCTCCATTCTATGACTTCACACACCTCCATTCTGACTTCACACACCTCTATTCTATGATTTCGAACACCTACATTCTGACTTCTCACAGCTCCACTCTATGACTTCACACTTCTCCATTCTATGACTTCCCACACCTCCTTTCTATGACTTCACCCACCTCTATTCTATGACTTCACACCTCCATTCTGACTTCACACACCTCCATTCTATGACTTCACACACCTCCATTCTGACTTCACACACCTCCATTCTGTGACTTCACACACCTCCATTCTATGATTTCACACACCTCCATTCTGTGACTTCACACACCTCCATTCTATGACTTCACACACCTCCATTCTGTGACTTCACACACCTCTATTCTGAGTTCACACATCTCCATTCTGTGACTTCTCACACCTCCATTCTGTGACTTCACACACCTCCAATCTGTGCCTTCACACACTTCCATTCTATGACTTCACACACCTCCATTCTATGACTTCACACACCTCCATTCTGTGACTTCACACACATCCATTCTATGACTTCACACACTTCCATTCCATGACTTCACAAACCTCCATTCTGTGACTTTACACACCTCCATTCTGGGTTCACACACCTCCATTGTGTGACTTCACACTCCTGCAATCTGTGACTTCCCACACCTCCATTCTGTGACTTCACACACCTCCATTCTATGACTTCACACACCTTCTTTCTTACTTCACAAACACACATTCTATGACTTCACACACCTCCATTCTATGACTTCACACACCTCCATTCTGTGACTTCACACACCTCCATTCTATGACTTCACACACTTCCATTCTGACTTCACACACCTCCATTCTATGACTTCACACACCTCCATTCTGAATTCACACAGCTCAATTCTGTGACTTCACAAAATTCCATTCTGACTTCACACACATCCATTGTATGAATTCACACACCTCCATTCTGTGACTTCACACACTTCCATTGTGACGTCGTCACACACCTCCATTCTATGAGTTCACACACCTCCATTCTATGACTTCACACACCTCCATTCTGATTTAACAAACCTCTATTCTATGACCTCGCACACCTCCATTCTGACATCACACACCTCCAATCTATGAGTTCACAGACCTCGAATCTCTGACTTCACTCACCTCCACTCTATGACTTCACACTACTCCATTCTATGACTTCCCACACCTCCTTTCTATGACTTCACCCACCTTCATTCTATGACTTCACACCTCCATTCTGACTCCACACACTTCCATTCAGTGACTTCACACACCTCCATTCAATGACTTCAGACACCTACATTCTATGACTTCACACACCTTCATTCTTACTTCAGAAACATCCATTCTATGACCTCACACACCTCCATCTATGACTTCACAAACCTCCATTCTGTGACTTCACACACCTCCATACTGAGTTCACAAAACGCCATTCGGTGACGCAACACACCTCCATTCTGACTTCACACACGTCCATTCTATGACTTCACACACTTCCATTCTATGACTTAACACACCTCCATTCTGTGACTTCACACACCTCCATTCTGAGTTCACACACCTCCATTCTGTGACTTCACACACCTCCATTCTATGACTTCACACACCTACATTCTATGACTTCACACATCCATTTTGATTTCACACACCTCCAATATATGACTTCAAACAGCTCAATTCTCTGACTTCACACACCTCCATTCTATGACTTTAAACCCGTCCATTCAGTGACTTCACACACCTCCATTCTATGACTTCACCCACCTCCATTCTATGACTTCAACCATCTCCATTCTATGACTTCACACACCTCCATTCTCCGACTTCACACCCCTCTAATTTGATTTATCATACCTCCATTCTGTGACTTCACAAACCTCACTTCGGTGACTTCACAATACTCCATTCTATGACTTCACACATCTACATTCTATGACTTCACACACTTCAATTCTGACTCACACAACTCCATTCTGTGACTTCACAAAACTCCATTCTATGATTTCACATATCTCCATACTATGACTTTACACACCTCCACTCTGTGACTTTACACACCTCCATTCTGAGTTCACACACCTCCATTCTGTGACTTCACACACCTCCATACTGACTTCACACACCTCCATTGTATGACTTCACACACCTCCATTCTGTGACTTCACATACCTCCATTCTATGACTTCACAAACTTCCATTGTGATGTCACACACCTCCATTCTATGAGTTCACACACCTCCATTCTATGACTTCACTCACCTCCATTCTATGACTTCACACACCTCCTTTCTGAGTCGACACACCTCCATTCTATGACTTCATACACCTCCAATCTGGATTCACACACCTCCATTCTATGACTTCACCCACCTCCATTCTATGACTTCACACACCTCCATTCTCCTACTTCACACCCCTCTAATTTGATTTCTCATACTTCCATTCTATGACTTCACAAACCTCCCTTCGGTGACTTCACAATACTCCATTCTATGACTTCACACATCTACATTCCATGACTTCACACACCTCAATTCTGACTCACACAACTTCATTCTGTGACTTCACAAAACTCCATTATATGATTTCACATATCTCCATACTATGACTTCACACAACTCCATCTATGACTTCACACACCTCCATTCTGTGACTTCACACACCTCCATTCTATGACTTCCCACACCTCCTTTCTATGAATTCACCCACCTCCAATCTATGACTACACACCTTCATTCTGACTTCACACACCTCCATTCTGTGACTTCACACACCTCCATTCTATAACTTCACACAGCTCCATTTTATGACTTCACACACCACCATTCTATGACTCCACAAACCTCCATTCTTTGACTTCACACACCTAAATTGTGAGTTGACACACCTCCATTCTGTGACTTCACACACCTCCATTCTGACTTCACACAGCTCCATTCTATGACTTCACACACCTCCATTCTTTGACATCACAGACCTCCATTCTATGACTTCACACAGCTTCATTCTTACTTTACAAACATCCATTCTATAACTTCACACACCTCCATTCCATGACTTTACACACCTCCATTCTCTGACTTCACATACCTCCATTCTATGACTTCACAAACCTCCATTCTGTGACTTCACACACCTCCATTCTATGACTTCACACACCTCTATTCTGACTTCACACATCTCCATTCTATGACTTCATACACCTCCATTCTGACTTCACACACCTCCATTCTATGACTTCACACACCTCCATTCTGACTTCACCCACCTTCTTTCTGGGACTTCACACAGCTCCATTCAATGACTTGACACACCTACATTCTTTGACTTCACACACCTCAAATCTGACATCACACACATCCATTCTATGATTTTACAGACCTCGAATCTGTGACTTCACTCACCTGCACTCTATGATTTCCCACTCCTCCATTCTATGACTTCCCACACCTCCTTTCTATGAATTCACCCACCTCCAATCTATGACTACACACCTCCATTCTGACTTCACACACCTCAATTCTGTGACTTCACACACCTCCATTCTATACCTTCACACACCTCCATTCTATGACTTCACACAGCTCCATTCTATGACTTCACACACCTCCATTCTTTGACTTCACACACCTAAATTCTGAGTTGACACACCTCCATTCTGTGACTTCACACACCTCCATTCTGACTTCACACAGCTCCATTCTATGACTTCACAAACCTCCATTTTTTGACATCACACACCTCCATTCTATGACTTCACACACCTTCATTCTTACTTTACACACCTCCATTCTCTGAGTTCACATACCTCCATTCTATGACTTCACACACCTCCATTCTGTGACTTCACACACCTCCATTCTATGACTTCAAACACTTACATTGTGACGTCACACACCTCCATTCTATGAGTTTACACACCTCCATTCTGACTTCACACACCTCCATTCTATGACTTCACACACCTCCATTCTGAATTCACACAGCTCCATTCTATGTCTTCACAAAACTCCATTCTATGATTTCACACACCTCCATACTATGACTTCACACAACTCCATCTATGACTTTACACACCTCCATCTGACTTCACACACCTCCATTCTATGACTTCACAGACCTCGAATCTGTGACTTCACTCACCTGCACTCTATGACTTCACACTACTCCATTCTATGACTTCCCACACCTCCTTTTTATGACTTCACCCACCTCCAGTCTATGACTACACACCTCCATTCTGAATTCACACACCTCCATTCTGTGACTTCACACACCTCCATTCCATGACTTCACACACATTCATTTTTACTTCAGAAACATTCACACACCTCCATTCTATGACTTCATAACCTCCATTCTGTGACTTCACACAGCTCCATTCTATGGCTTCACACACTTCCATTCTATGACTTCACACACCTCCATTCTGTGCCTTTACACACCTCCATTCTGAGTTCACACACCTCCATTCTGTGACGTCACACATCTCTATTCTGTCACTTCCCACACCTCCATTCTGTGACTTCACACACCTACATTCTATGACTTCACACACCTAAATTCTGACTTCACACACCTCCATTCTATGACTTCATACACCTCCATTCTGACTTCACACACCTCCATTCTATGACTTCGCACACCTCTCTTCTGATTTCACACACCTCCATTCTGTGACTTCACACACCTCCATTCAATGTCTTCACACACCTACATTCTTTGACTTCACACACCTCCAATCTGACATCACACACCTCCATTCTATGATTTCACAGACCTAGAACCTGTGACTTCACTCACCTGCACTCTATGACTACCCACACCTCTTTCTATGACTTCACCCACCTCCAATCTATTACTACACACCTCCATTCTGACTTCACACACCTCCATTCTGTGACTTCACACACCTCCATTCTATGACTTCACACACCTCCATTCTATGACTTCACACACCTTCATTCTTACTTCAGAAACATCCATTCTATGACTTCACACACCTCCATTCTATGACTTCACAAACCTCCATTCTGTGACTTCACACACCTCCATTCTGACTTCACACACTTCCATTCTATGACTTCACACACTTCCATTCTATGACTTCACACACCTCCATTCTCTGACTTCACACAGTTCCATTCTGAGTTCACACACCTCTATTCTGTGATTTCACACATCTCCATTCTGTGACTTCACACATCCATATTCTGTGACTTCACACACTTCCATTCTATGACTTCACACACCTTCATTCTATGATTTCACACACCTCCATTCTATGACTTCACACACCTCCAATATATGACTTCAAACACCTCAATTTTGTGACTTCACACACCTCCATTCTATGATTTCACACAGTCCATTCTGTGACTTCACACACCTCCATTTTATGACTTCACACACTTCCATTCTATGACTTCACACACCTCCATTCTGTGACTTTACACACCTCCATTCTGAGTTCACACACCTCAATTCTGGGACTTCACACACCTCCAATCTGTGACTTCCCACACCTCCATTCTGTGACTTCACACACCTCCATTCTATGACTTCACACAAATCCATTCTATGACTTCACACACGTCCATTCTGTGACTTCACACACCTCCATTCTATGACTTCACACACCTCCATTCTACGACTTCACACACCGCCTTTCTATGACTTCACCCCACTCCATTCTATGACTTCACACCTCCATTCTGACTTCACACACCTCCATTCTGGGACTTCACAAACCTCCATTATATGACTTCACACACCTCCATTCTATGACTTCACACACCTCCATTCTATGACTTCACACACCTCCATTCTATGCCATCACACACCTCCATTCTGTGACTTCACACACCTCCATTCTATGCCTTCACACACCTTCATTCTTACTTCACAAACATATATTCTATGACTTCACACACCTCCATTCTTTGACTTCACACACCTCCATTCTATGTCTTCACACACCTCCATTCTTTGACTTCACACACCTAAATTCTGAGTTGACACATATCCATTCTGTGACTTCACACACCTCCATTCTGACTTCACACATCTCCATTCTATGACTTCACACACCTTCATTTTTACTTTACAAACATCCATTCTATAACTTCACACATCTCCATTCTATGACTTCACACACCTCCATTCAGTGACTTCACACACCTCCATTCTATGACTTCACACACCTCCAATCTGTGACTTCACACACTTCCATTCTGTGACTTCACACACCTCCATTCTATGACTTCACACACCTCTATTCTGTGACTTCACACACCTCCATTCTATGACCTCACACACCCTCATTCTGTGACTTCACACACCTCCATTCTATGACTTTACACACTTCCATTCTATGACTTCACACACCTCCATTCTGTGACTTTACACACCTCCATTCTGGGTTCAAACACCTCCATTCTGTGACTTCACACTCCTTCAATCTGTGACTTCCAACACCTCCATTCTGTGACTTCACACACCTCCATTCTATGACTTCACACACCTTCATTCTTACTTCACAAACACCCATTCTATGACTTCACACACCTCCATTCTATGACTTCACACACCTCCATTCTGTGACTTCACACACCTCCATTCTATGACTTCACACACCCCCATTGTGACTACACACACCTCCATTCTATGAGTTCACACACCGCCATTCTGACTTCACACACCCCCATTCTATGACTTCACACACCTAAATTCTGACTTCACACACCTCCATTCTATGACTTCATACACCTCCATTCTGACTTCACACACCTCCATTCTATGACTTCGCACACCTCTCTTCTGATTTCACACACCTCCATTCTGTGACTTCACACACCTCCATTCAATGTCTTCACACACCTACATTCTTTGACTTCACACACCTCCAATCTGACATCACACACCTCCATTCTATGATTTCACAGACCTAGAACCTGTGACTTCACTCACCTGCACTCTATGACTACCCACACCTCTTTCTATGACTTCACCCACCTCCAATCTATTACTACACACCTCCATTCTGACTTCACACACCTCCATTCTGTGACTTCACACACCTCCATTCTATGACTTCACACACCTCCATTCTATGACTTCACACACCTTCATTCTTACTTCAGAAACATCCATTCTATGACTTCACACACCTCCATTCTATGACTTCACAAACCTCCATTCTGTGACTTCACACACCTCCATTCTGACTTCACACACTTCCATTCTATGACTTCACACACTTCCATTCTATGACTTCACACACCTCCATTCTCTGACTTCACACAGTTCCATTCTGAGTTCACACACCTCTATTCTGTGATTTCACACATCTCCATTCTGTGACTTCACACATCCATATTCTGTGACTTCACACACTTCCATTCTATGACTTCACACACCTTCATTCTATGATTTCACACACCTCCATTCTATGACTTCACACACCTCCAATATATGACTTCAAACACCTCAATTTTGTGACTTCACACACCTCCATTCTATGATTTCACACAGTCCATTCTGTGACTTCACACACCTCCATTTTATGACTTCACACACTTCCATTCTATGACTTCACACACCTCCATTCTGTGACTTTACACACCTCCATTCTGAGTTCACACACCTCAATTCTGGGACTTCACACACCTCCAATCTGTGACTTCCCACACCTCCATTCTGTGACTTCACACACCTCCATTCTATGACTTCACACAAATCCATTCTATGACTTCACACACGTCCATTCTGTGACTTCACACACCTCCATTCTATGACTTCACACACCTCCATTCTACGACTTCACACACCGCCTTTCTATGACTTCACCCCACTCCATTCTATGACTTCACACCTCCATTCTGACTTCACACACCTCCATTCTGGGACTTCACAAACCTCCATTATATGACTTCACACACCTCCATTCTGTGACTTCACACACCTCCATTCTATGACTTCACACACCTTCATTCTTACTTCACAAACACCCATTCTATGACTTCACACACCTCCATTCTATGACTTCACACACCTCCATTCTGTGACTTCACACACCTCCATTCTATGACTTCACACACCCCCATTGTGACTACACACACCTCCATTCTATGAGTTCACACACCGCCATTCTGACTTCACACACCCCCATTCTATGACTTCACACACCTCCATTCTGAATTCACACAGCACAATTCTGTGACTTCACAAAATACCATTCTGACTTCACACACCTCCATTGTATGAATTCACACACCTCCATTCCGTGACTTCACACACTTCCATTGTGACGTCACACACCTCATTCTATGAGTTCACACACGTACATTCTATGACTTCACACACCTTCATTCTGACTTCACAAACCTCTATTCTATGACTTCGCACACCTCCATTCTGACATCACACACCTCCACTCTACGACTTCACACTCCTCCATTCTATGACTTCCCACACCTCCTTTCTATGACTTCACCCACCTTCATTCTATGACTTCACACCTCCATTCTGACTTCACCCACTTCTATTCAGTGACTACACACACCTCCATTCAATGACTTTACACACCTCCATTCTATGACTTCACACACCTTCATTCTTACTTCAGAAACATCCATTCTATGACCTCACACACCTCCATCTATGACTTCACAAACCTCCATTCTGTGACTTCACACACCTCCATACTGAGTTCACAAAACTCCATTCGGTGACTTAACACACATCCATTTTGACTTCACACACCTCCAATATATGACTTCAAACAGCTCAATTCTCTGACTTCACACACCTCAATTCTATGACTTTAAACGCGTCCATTCAGTGACTTCACACACCGCCATTCTATGACTTCATACACCTTCCTTCTATGACTTCACCCACCTCCATTATATGACTTCACACACCTCCATTCTCCGACTTCACACCCCTCTAATTTGATTTATCATACCTCCATTCTATGACTTCTCAAACCTCCCTTCGGTGACTTCACAATACTCCATTCTATGACTTCACACATCTACATTCTATGACTTCACATACCTCAATTCTGACTCACACAACTCCATTCTGTGACTTCACAAAACTCCATTCTATGATTTCACATATCTCCAAACTATGACTTCACACACCTCCATGTATGATTGCACACACCTCAATTCTGAGTTCACACACCTCCATTCTGTGACTTCACACACCTCCATTCTGACTTCACACATCTCCATTGTATGACTTCACACACCTCCATTCTGTGACTTCACACACCTCTATTCTATGCCTTCACAAACTTCCATTGTGACGTCACACACCTCCATTTTATGAGTTCACACACCTCCATTCTATGACTTCACACACCTCCGTTCTGACTTCACACACCTCTATTCTATGACTTCGAACACCTATATTCTGACTTCACACACCTCCATTCTGTGACTCCACACACCTCCATTCAATAACTTCACACACCTACATTCTTTGACTTCACACACTTCCAATCTGACAACACACACCTCCATTCTATGATTTCACAGACCTCGAATCTGTGACATCACTCACCTGCACTCTATGACTTCACACTCCTCCATTCTATGACTTCCCACACCTCCTTTCTATGAATTCACCCACATCCAATCTATGACTACACACCTCCATTCTGACTTCACACACCTCCATTCTGTGACTTCACACACCTCCATTCTGTAAGTTCACACACCTCCATTCTATGACTTCACACACCTCCATTCTGAATTCACACAGCTCCATTCTGTGACTTCACAAAACTCCATTCTATGATTTCACACACCTCCATACTATGACTTCACACAACTCCATCTATGACTTCACACACCTCCATTCTGACTTCACACACCTCTATTCTATGACTTCGCACACCTCCATTCTGACATCACACACCTCCATTCTATGACTTCACAGACCTCGAATCTGTGACTTCACTCACCTGCATTCTATGACTTCACACTCCTCTATTCTATGACTTCACCCACCTCCAATCTATGACTACACACCTCCATTCTGACTTCACACACCTCCATTCTGTGACTTCAAACACCTACATTCCATGACTACACACACCTTCATTTTCACTTCAGAAACATTCACACACCTCCATTCTATGACTTCACAAACCTCCATTCTGTGACTTCACACATGCATTTTGACTTCACACACCTCCAATATATGACTTCAAAAACCTCAATTCTGTGACTTCACACAGCTCCATTCTATGACTTCATAACGTCCATTGTGTGACTTCACACACCTCCATTCTATGACTTCACACACCTCCATTCTGTTCCTTTACACACCTCCATTCTGAGTTCACACACCTCCATTCTGTGACGTCACACACCTCCATTCTATGACTTTACACACCGCTATTCTGACTTCACACACCTCCATTCTGTGACTTCACACACCTCCATTCAATGACTTCACACACCTACATTCTTTGACTTCACACACCTCCAATCTGACATTACACACCTCCATTCTATGATTTCACAGACCTCGAATCTATGACTTCACTCACCTGCACTCTATGACTTCCCACACCTCCATTCTATGACTTCACCCATCTCCAATATATGACTACACAACTCAATTCTGACTTCACAAACCTCCATTCTGTGACTTCACACACCCCCATTCTATGACTTCACACACCTCCATTCTATGACTTCACACACCTTCATTCTTACTTCAGAAACATCCATTCTATGACTTCACACACCTCCATTCTATGATTTCACAAACCTCCATTCTGTGACTTCACACACCTCCATTCTGGCTTCACACACTTCCATTCTATGAATTCACACACCTCCATTCTCTGACTTCACACACCTCCATTCTGGCTTCACACACTTCCATTCTATGACTTCACACACTTCCATTCTATGACTTCACACACCTCCATTCTCTGACTTCACACACCTCCATTCTGATTTCACACACCTCCGTTCTGTGACTTCACAAACCTCCATTCTGTGACTTCACACACTTCCATTCTATGACTTCACACACCTTCATTCTATGATTTCACACACCTCCATTCTGTGACTTCACACACCTCCATTCTATGACCTCACACACCCTCATTCTATGATTTCACACACCTCCATTCTATGACTTCACACATCAATTTTGACTTCACACCTCCAATATATGACTTCAAACACCTCAATTCTGTGACTTCACACACCTCCATTCTATGACTTCAAACCGTCCATTCTGTGACTTCACACACCTCCATTCTATGAGTCACTCATCTCCATTCTGAGTTCACACACCTCTATTCTGTGATTTCACACACTTTCCATTCTGTGACTTCACACACCTCCATTCTGTGACTTCACACACTTCCATTCTATGACTTCACAAACCTTCAATCTTTGATTTCACACACCTCCATTCTGTGACTTCACAAACCTCCATTCCATGACCTCACACAGCCTCATTCTATGATTTCACGCAGCTCCATTCTATGACTTCACACATCCATTTTGACTTCACACACCTCCAATATATGACTTCAAACACCTCAATTCTGTGACTTCACACACCTCCATTCTATGACTTCAAACCGTCCATTCTGTGAATTCACACACCTCCAATCTATGACTTCACACAGTTCCATTCTATGACTTCACACACCTCCATTCTGTGACTTTACACACCTCCATTCTGAGTTCACACACCTCAATTCTCGGACTTCACAGACCTCAAATCTGTGACTTCCCACACCTCCTTTCTGTGACTTCACACACCTCCATTCTATGACTTCACACACCTCCATTCTATGACTTCACACACGTCCATTCTGTTACTTCACACATCTCCATTCTATGACTTCACACACCTCCATTGTGACTACACACACTACCATTCTATGAGTTCGCACACCTCCATTCTGACTTCACACACCTCCATTCTATGACTACACACACATCCATTCTATGACTTCACATACCTCTTTTCTATGACTTCACCCAACTCCATTCTATGACTTCACACCTCCATTCTGACTTCACACACCTCCATTCTGTGACTTCACACACCTACATTATATGACTTCACACACCTCCATTCTATGACTTCACACACATCCATTCTATGCCTTCACACACCTCCATTTTGTGACTTCTAACGCCTCGATTCTGTGACTTCACACAGCTCCAATCTGTGATTTCACACACCTCCTTTCTATGATTTCACCCACCTCCAATCGATGACTACACACCTCCATTTTGACTTCACACACCTCCATTCTGTGACTTCACACACCCCCATTCTATGAGTTCACACACTTCCATTCTATCACTTCACACACCTCCGTTCTGTGACTTCACACACCTCCATTCTGAGTTCACACACCTACATTCTGTGACTTCTAACACCTCAATTCTGTGAATTCACACAGCTCCAATCTGTGACTTCACACACTTCCATTCTATGACTTCACACACCTCCATTCTATGACTTCACACACCTCCATTCTGTGACTTCACACACCTCCATTCTATGACCTCACACACCCTCATTCTATGATTTCACACACCTCCATTCTATGACTACACACATCCCTTTTGATTTCACACACCTCCAATATATGACTACAAACACCTCAATTCTGTGACTTCACATACCTCCATTCTATGACTTCATACCGTCCATTCTGTGACTTCACACACCTCCATTCTATGACTTCACACACTTCCATTCTATGACTTCACACACCTCCATTCTGTGACTTTACACACCTCTATTCTGAGTTCACACACCTCAATTCTGGGACTTCACACACCTCCTATCTCTGACTTTCCACACGTCCATTCTGTCAATTCACACACCTCCATTCTATGACTTCACACACCTCCATTCTATGACTTCACACACCTCCATTCTGTGACTTCACACACCCTCATTCTATGACTTCACACACCTCCATTGTGACTACACACACTACCATTCTATGAGTTCACACACCTCCATTCTGACTTCACACACCTCCATTCTATGACTTCACACACCTCCATTCTATGACTTCACACACCTCCTTTCTATGACTTCACACAACTCCATTCTATGACTTCACACCTCCATTCGGACTTCACACACCTCCATTCTGTGACTTCACACACCTCCATTATATGACTTCACACACCTCCATTCTATGACTTCACACACCTCCATTCTATGCCTTCACACACCTCCATTCTGTGACTTCACACACCTCCATTCTATGCATTCACACACCTTCATTCTTACTTCACAAACATACATTCTATGACTTCACACTCCTCCATTCTATGACTTCAAACACCTCCATTCTTTGACTTCACACACCTCCATTCTGTGTTCACACACCTCAATTTTGTGACTTCACACACCTCCATTCTGAATTCACACACCTCCATTCTATGACTTCACACACCTCCATTCTATGTCTACACACACCTCCATTGTTTGACTTCACACACCTAAATTCTGACTTGACACATCTCCATTCTGTGACTTCACACACCTCCATTCAGTGATTTAACACACCTCCATTCTATGACGTCACACAAATCCATTGAGTGACTTCACAAACCTCCATTCTATGACTTCACACACCTCCATTCTGTGACTTCACACACCTCCATTCTATGACTTCACACACTTCCATTGTGACGTTACACACCTCCATTCTATGAGTTCACACACCTCCATTCTGACTTCACACACCTCCATTCTATGACTTCACACACCTCCATTTTTAATTCACACAGCTCCATTATGTGCCTTGACAAAACTCTATTCTTTGATTTCACACACCTCCATACTATGACTTCACACAACTCCATCTATGACTTGACACACCTCCATTCTGACTAAACACACCTCTATTCTATGACTTCGCACACCTCCATTCTGTCATCACACACCTCCATTATATGACTTCACACATCTCCATTCTATGACTTCACATACCTCCATTCTATGCCTTCACACACCTCCATTCTGTGACTTCACACACCTCCATTCTATGCCTTCGCACACCTTCATTCTTCCTTCACAAACATACATTCTATGACTTCACACTCCTCCATTCTATGACTTCAAACACCTCCATTCTGTGACTTCACACACCTCCATACTGAGTTCACACACCTCTATTCTGTGATTTCACACACCTCCATTCTGTGACTTCACAAACCTCCATTCTACGACCTCACACACCCTCATTCTGTGACTTCACACACCTCCATTCTATGACTTCACAAACCTCCATTCTGTGACTTCACACACCTCCATTCTGAGTTCACACACCTCCATTCTGTGACTTCTAACACCTCGATTCTGTGACTTCACACAGCTCCAATCTGTGACTTCACACACTTCCATTCTGTGACTTCACACACCTCCTTTCTATGACCTCACACACCCTCATTTTATGATTTCACACATCTCCATTCTATGACTTCACACATGCATTTTGATTTCACACACCTCCAATATATGACTTCAAACACCTCAATTCTGTGACTTCACACACCTCCATTCTATGACTTCATACCGTCCATTCTGGGACTTCACACACCTCCATTCTATGATTTCACACACTTCCATACTATGACTTCACACACCTCCATTCTGTGACTTTACACACCTCCATTCTGAGTTCACACACCTCAATTCTGGGACTTCACACACCTCCTGTCTGTGACTTCGCACACCTCCATTATGTGACTTCACACACCTCCATTCTATGACTTCACACACCTCCATTCTATGACTTCACACACCTCCATTGTGACTACACACACTACCATTCTCTGAGTTCACACACCTCCATTCTGACTTCACACACCTCCATTCTATGACTTCACACACCTCCATTCTATGACTTCACACACCACCTTTCTATGACTTCACCCAACTCCATTCTATGACTTCACACCTCCATTCTGACTTCACACACCTCCATTCTGTGACTTCACACACCTCCATACTGAGTTCACACACCTCTATTCTGTGATTTCACACACCTTTCGTTCTGTGACTTCACACACCTCCATTCTGTGACTTCACACACATCCATTCTATGACTTCACAAACCTTCATTCTATGATTTCACACACCTCCATTCTGTGACTTCACAAACCTCCATTCTGACTTCACACACCTCCATTCTATGACTACACACACATCCATTCTATGACTTCACACACCTCCTTTCTATGACTTCACCCAACTCCATTCTATGACTTCACAACTCCATTCTGACATCACACACCTCCATTCTGTGACTTCACACACCTCCATACTGAGTTCACACACCTCTATTCTGTGATTTCACACACCTTCCATTCTGTGACTTCACACACCTCCATTCTGTGACTTCACACACTTCCATTCTATGACTTCACAAACCTTCATTCTATGATTTCACACACCTCCATTCTGTGACTTCACAAACCTACATTCTATGACCTCACACACCCTCATTCTATGATTTTACACACCTCCATTCTATGACTTCACACACCTCCATTCTGTGACTTTACACACCTCCATTCTATGACTTCTAACCGTCCATTCTATGACTTCACACACCTCCATTCTATGACTTCACACACTTCCATTCTATGACTTCACACACCTCCATTCTGTGACTTTACACACCTCCATTCTGAGTTCACACACCTCAATTCTGGGACTTCACAGACCTCCAATCTGTTACTTCCCACACCTCCATTCTGTGACTTCATACACCTCCATTCTATGACTTCACACACCTCCATTCTATGACTTCACACACGTCCATTCTGTGACTTCACACACCTCCATTCTATGATTTCACACACCTCCATTGTGACTACACACACTACCATTCTATGAGTTCACACACCTCCATTCTGACTTCACACACCTCCATTCTATGACAACACACACATCCATTCTATGACTTCATACAGCGCCTTTCTATGACTTCACCCAACTCCATTCTATGACTTCACACCTCCATTCTGACTTCCCACACCTCCATTCTGTGACTTCACACACCTCCATTCTATGACTTCACACACCTCCATTCTATGCCTTCACACACCTCCATTCTCTGACTTCACACACCTCCATTCTATGCCTTCACACACCTTCATTCTTACTTCACAAACATACATTCTATGACTTCACACTCCTCCATTCTATGACTTCAAACACCTCCATTCTTTCACTTCACACACCTCCATTCTGTGTTCACACACCTCAATTCTGTGACTTCACGCACCTTCATTCTGACTTCACACACCTCCATACTATGACTTCAAACACCTCCATTCTATGTCTTCACACACCTCCATTCTTTGACTTCACACACCTAAATTCTGAGTTGACACATCTCCATTCTGTGACTTCACAGACCTCCATTCTGACTTCACACATCTCCATTCTATGACTTCACACACCTTCATTTTTACTTTACAAACATCCATCCTATGACTTCCCACACCTCCATTCTATGAATTCAAACACCTCTATTCAGTGACTTCACACACCTCCATTCTATGACTTCACACACTTCCATTCTGTGAATTCACACACCTCCATTCTATGATTTCACACACTTCCATTGTGACGTCACACACCTCCATTCTATGAGTTCACACACCTCCATTCTATGACTTCACACACCTCCATTCTGAATTCACACAGCTCCATTCTGTGCCTTCACAAAACTCTATTCTATGATTTCACACACCTCCATACTATGACTTCACACAACTCCATCTATGACTTCACATACCTCCATTCTGACTACACACACCTCTATTGTATGACTTCGCACACCTCCATTCTGACATCACACACCTCCATTCTATGACTTCACAGACCTTGAATCTGTGATTTCACTCACATGCACTCTATGACTTCACACTCCTCCATTCTATGACTTCACACACCTCCATTCTGTGTTCACACACCTCAATTCTGTGACTTCACACACCTCCATTCTGACTTCACACTCCTCCATTCTATGACTTCAAACACCTCCATTCTTTGACTTCACACACCTCCATTCTGTGTTCACACACTTCATTTCTGTGACTTCACACACCTCCATTCTGACTTCACACACCTCCTTTCTATGACTTCCCACACCTCCTTTCTATGACTTCACCCACCTCCAATCGATGACTACACACCTCCATTCTGACTTCACACACCTCCATTCTGTTACTTCACACACCACCATTCTATGAGTTCACATACCTCCATTCTATGACTTCACACACCTTCATTCTTACTTCAGAAACATCCATTCTATGACTTCACACACCTCCATTCTATGACTTCACAAACCTCCATTCTGTGACTTCACACACCTCCATTCTATGACTTCACACAATTCCATTCTATGACTTCACAGACCTCCAATCTGTGACTTCCCACACCTCCATTCTGTGACTTTACACACCTCCATTCTATGACTTCACACACCTCCATTCTATGACTTCACACACGTCCATTCTGTGACTTCACACACCTCCATTCTATGACTTCACACACCTCCATTGTGACTACACACACTACCATTCTATGAGTTCACACACCTCCATTCTGACTTCACACACCTCCATTCTATGAACACACCCATCCATTCTATGACTTCACACACCTCCTTTCTATGACTTCACCCAAATCCATTCTATGACTTCACAACTCCATTCTGACTTCACACATCTCCATTCTGTGACTTCACACACCTCCATACTGAGTTCACACACCTCTATTCTGTGATTTCACACACTTTCCATTCTGTGACTTCACACACCTCCATTCTGTGACTTCACCCACTTCCATTCTATGACTTCACAAACCTTCATTCTATGATTTCACACACCTCCATTCTGTGACTTCACAAACCTCCATTCTATGACCTCACACACCCTTATTCTATGATTTCACACACCTCTATTCTATGACTTCACACATCCATTTTCACTTCACACACCTCCAATATATGACTTCAAACACCTCAATTCTGTGACTTCACACACCTCCATTCTATGACTTCACACACTTCCATTCTATGACTTCACACACCTCCATTCTGTGACTTTACACACCTCCATTCTGAGTTCACACACCTCAATTCTGGACCTTCACAGACCTCCAATCTGTGACTTCCCACACCTCCATTCTGTGACTTCACACACCTCCATTCTATGACTTCACACACCTCCATTCTATGACTTCACACATGTCCATTCTGTGACTTCACACACCTCCCTTCTATGACTTCACACACCTCCATTGTGACTACACACACTACCATTCTATGAGTTCGCACACCTCCATTCTGACTTCACACACCTCCATTCTATGACTACACACACATCCATTCTATGACTTCACACACCTCCATTCTATGACTTCACACACCTCCATCTATGCCTTCACACACCTCCATTCTGTGACTTCACACACCTCCATTCTATGCCTTCACACACCTTCATTCTTCCTTCACAAACATACATTCTATGACTTCACACACCTCCATTCTGTGACTTTACACACCTCCATTCTGAGTTCACACACCTCAATTCTGGGACTTCACAGACCTCCAATCTGTTACTTCCCACACCTCCATTCTGTGACTTCATACACCTCCATTCTATGACTTCACACACCTCCATTCTATGACTTCACACACGTCCATTCTGTGACTTCACACACCTCCATTCTATGATTTCACACACCTCCATTGTGACTACACACACTACCATTCTATGAGTTCACACACCTCCATTCTGACTTCACACACCTCCATTCTATGACAACACACACATCCATTCTATGACTTCATACAGCGCCTTTCTATGACTTCACCCAACTCCATTCTATGACTTCACACCTCCATTCTGACTTCCCACACCTCCATTCTGTGACTTCACACACCTCCATTCTATGACTTCACACACCTCCATTCTATGCCTTCACACACCTCCATTCTCTGACTTCACACACCTCCATTCTATGCCTTCACACACCTTCATTCTTACTTCACAAACATACATTCTATGACTTCACACTCCTCCATTCTATGACTTCAAACACCTCCATTCTTTCACTTCACACACCTCCATTCTGTGTTCACACACCTCAATTCTGTGACTTCACGCACCTTCATTCTGACTTCACACACCTCCATACTATGACTTCAAACACCTCCATTCTATGTCTTCACACACCTCCATTCTTTGACTTCACACACCTAAATTCTGAGTTGACACATCTCCATTCTGTGACTTCACAGACCTCCATTCTGACTTCACACATCTCCATTCTATGACTTCACACACCTTCATTTTTACTTTACAAACATCCATCCTATGACTTCCCACACCTCCATTCTATGAATTCAAACACCTCTATTCAGTGACTTCACACACCTCCATTCTATGACTTCACACACTTCCATTCTGTGAATTCACACACCTCCATTCTATGATTTCACACACTTCCATTGTGACGTCACACACCTCCATTCTATGAGTTCACACACCTCCATTCTATGACTTCACACACCTCCATTCTGAATTCACACAGCTCCATTCTGTGCCTTCACAAAACTCTATTCTATGATTTCACACACCTCCATACTATGACTTCACACAACTCCATCTATGACTTCACATACCTCCATTCTGACTCCACACACCTCTATTGTATGACTTCGCACACCTCCATTCTGACATCACACACCTCCATTCTATGACTTCACAGACCTTGAATCTGTGATTTCACTCACATGCACTCTATGACTTCACACTCCTCCATTCTATGACTTCACACACCTCCATTCTGTGTTCACACACCTCAATTCTGTGACTTCACACACCTCCATTCTGACTTCACACTCCTCCATTCTATGACTTCAAACACCTCCATTCTTTGACTTCACACACCTCCATTCTGTGTTCACACACTTCATTTCTGTGACTTCACACACCTCCATTCTGACTTCACACACCTCCTTTCTATGACTTCCCACACCTCCTTTCTATGACTTCACCCACCTCCAATCGATGACTACACACCTCCATTCTGACTTCACACACCTCCATTCTGTTACTTCACACACCACCATTCTATGAGTTCACATACCTCCATTCTATGACTTCACACACCTTCATTCTTACTTCAGAAACATCCATTCTATGACTTCACACACCTCCATTCTATGACTTCACAAACCTCCATTCTGTGACTTCACACACCTCCATTCTATGACTTCACACAATTTCATTCTATGACTTCACAGACCTCCAATCTGTGACTTCCCACACCTCCATTCTGTGACTTTACACACCTCCATTCTATGACTTCACACACCTCCATTCTATGACTTCACACACGTCCATTCTGTGACTTCACACACCTCCATTCTATGACTTCACACACCTCCATTGTGACTACACACACTACCATTCTATGAGTTCACACACCTCCATTCTGACTTCACACACCTCCATTCTATGAACACACCCATCCATTCTATGACTTCACACACCTCCTTTCTATGACTTCACCCAAATCCATTCTATGACTTCACAACTCCATTCTGACTTCACACATCTCCATTCTGTGACTTCACACACCTCCATACTGAGTTCACACACCTCTATTCTGTGATTTCACACACTTTCCATTCTGTGACTTCACACACCTCCATTCTGTGACTTCACCCACTTCCATTCTATGACTTCACAAACCTTCATTCTATGATTTCACACACCTCCATTCTGTGACTTCACAAACCTCCATTCTATGACCTCACACACCCTTATTCAATGATTTCACACACCTCTATTCTATGACTTCACACATCCATTTTCACTTCACACACCTCCAATATATGACTTCAAACACCTCAATTCTGTGACTTCACACACCTCCATTCTATGACTTCACACACTTCCATTCTATGACTTCACACACCTCCATTCTGTGACTTTACACACCTCCATTCTGAGTTCACACACCTCAATTCTGGACCTTCACAGACCTCCAATCTGTGACTTCCCACACCTCCATTCTGTGACTTCACACACCTCCATTCTATGACTTCACACACCTCCATTCTATGACTTCACACATGTCCATTCTGTGACTTCACACACCTCCCTTCTATGACTTCACACACCTCCATTGTGACTACACACACTACCATTCTATGAGTTCGCACACCTCCATTCTGACTTCACACACCTCCATTCTATGACTACACACACATCCATTCTATGACTTCACGCACTTCCTTTCTATGACTTCACCCAACTCCATTCTATGACTTCACACCTCCATTCTGACTTCACACACCTCCATTCTGTGACTTCACACACCTCCATTCTATGCCTTCACACACCTTCATTCTTCCTTCACAAACATACATTCTATGACTTCACACTCCTCCATTCTATGACTTCTAACCGTCCATTCTGTGACTTCACACACCTCCATTCTATGACTTCACACACTTCCATTCTATGACTTCACACACCTTCATTCTGTGACTTTACACACCTCCATTCTGAGTTCACACACCTCAATTCTGGGACTTCACAGACCTCCAATCTGTTACTTCGCACACCTCCATTCTGTGACTTCATACACCTCCATTCTATGACTTCACACACCTCCATTCTATGACTTCACACACGTCCATTCTGTGACTTCACACACCTCCATTCTGACTTCACACACCTCCATTCTATGACAACACACACATCCATTCTATGACTTCACACACCTCCTTTCTATGACTTCACGCAACTCCATTCTATGACTTCACACCTCCATTCTGACTTCACACACCTCCATTCTGTGACTTCACACACCTCCATTTTATGACTTCACACACCTCCATTCTATGCCTTCACACACCTCCATTCTCTGACTTCACACACCTCCATTCTATGCCTTCACACACCTTCATTCTTACTTCACAAACATACATTCTATGATTTCACACTCCTCCATTCTATGACTTCAAACACCTCCATTCTTTGACTTCACACACCTCCATTCTGTGTTCACACACCTCAATTCTGTGACTTCACACACCTCCATTCTGACTTCACACACCTCGATTCTATGACTTCACACACCTCCATTCTATGTGTTCACACACCTCCATTCTTTGACTTCACACACCTAAATTCTGAGTTGACACAACTCCATTCTGTGACTTCACAGACCTCCATTCTGACTTCACACATCTCCATTCTATGACTTCACACACCTTCATTTTTACTTTACAAACATCCATCCTATAACTTCCCACACCTCCATTCTATGACTTCAAACACCTCTATTCAGTGACTTCACACACCTCCATTCTATGACTTCACACACCTCCATTCTGTGACTTCACACACCCCCATTCTATGAGTTCACATACCTCCATTCTATGACTTCACACACCTTCATTCTTACTTCAGAAACATCCATTCTATGACTTCACACACCTCCATTCTATGACTTCACAAACCTCCATTCTGTGACTTCACACACCTCCATTCTATGACTTCACACAATTCCATTCTATGACTTCACACACCTCCATTCTGTGACTTCACACACCTCCATTCTGAGTTCACACACCTCCATTCTGTGACTTCTCACACCTCGATTCTGTGACTTCACACAGCTCCAATCTGTGACTTCACACACCTCCATTCTATGACTTCACACACCTCCATTCTGTGACTTTAAACACCTCCATTCTGAGTTCACACAACTCAATTCTGGGACTTCACAGACCTCCAATCTGTGACTTCCCACACCTCCATTCTGTGACTTCAGACACCTCCATTCTATGACTTCACACACCTCCATTGTGACTACACACACTACCATTCTATGAGTTCACACACCTCCATTCTGACTTCACACACCTCCATTCTACGAACACACACATCCATTCTATGACTTCACACACCTCCTTTCTATGACTTCACCCAACTACATTCTATGACTTCACAACTCCATTCTGACTTCACACACCTCCATTCTGTGACTTCAGACACCTCCACACCTAGTTCACACACCTCTATTCTGTGATTTCACACACTTTCCATTCTGTGACTTCACACACCTCCATTCTGTGACTTCACACAATTCCATTCTATGACTTCACAAACCTTCATTCTATGATTTCACACACCTCCATTCGGTGACTTCACAAACCTCCATTCTATGACCTCACACACCCTCATTCTATGATTTCACACACCTCCATTCTATGACTTCAAACATCCATTTTCACTTCACACACCTCCAATATATGACTTCTATCACCTCAATTCTGTGACTTCACACACCTCCATTCTATGACTTCACACCGTCCATTCTGTGACTTCACACACCTCCATTCTATGACTTCACACACTTCCATTCTATGACTTCACACACCTCCATTCTGTGACTTTACACACCTCCATTCTGAGTTCACACACCTCAATTCTGGGACTTCACAGACCTCCATTCTGTGACTTCCCACACCTCCATTCTGTGACTACACACCCCTCCATTCTATGACTTCACACACCTCCATTCTATGACTTCACACACGTCCATTCTGTGACTTCACACACCTCCATTCTATGACTTCACACACCTCCATTGTGACTACACACACTACCATTCTATGAGTACGCACACCTCCATTCTGACTTCACACACCTCCATTATATGACTAGACACACATCCATTCTATGACTTCACACACTTCCTTTCTATGACTTCACCCAACTCCATTCTATGATTTCACACCTCCATTCTGACTTCACACACCTCCATTCTGTGACTTCACACACCTCCATTATATGACTTCACACACCTCCATTATATGACTTCACACACCTCCATCTATGCCTTCACACACCTCCATTCTGTGACTTCACACACCTCCATTCTATGCCTTCGCACACCTTCATTCTTCCTTCACAAACATACATTCTATGACTTCACACTCCTAAATTCTATGACTTCAAACACCTCCATTCTGTGACTTCGCACACCTCCATAATGAGTTCACACACCTCTATTCTGTGATTTCACACACCTCCATTCTGTGACTTCACACACCTCCATTCTATGACTTCACACACCTCCATTCTATGCCTTCACACACCTCCATTCTCTGACTTCACACACCTCCATTCTATGCCTTCAGACACCTTCATTCTTACTTCACAAACATGCATTCTATGACTTCACACTCCTCCATTCTATGACTTCAAACACCTCCATTCTTTGACTTCACACACCTCCATTCTGTGTTCACACACCTCAATTCTGTGACTTCACACACCTCCATTCTGACTTCACACACCTCCATTCTATGACTTCACACACCTCCATTCTATGTCTTCACACACCTCCATTCTTTGACTTCACACACCTAAATTCTGAGTTGGCAAATCTCCATTCTGTGACTTCACAGACCTCCATTCTGACTTCACACACCTCCATTCTATGACTTCACACACATCCATTCTGTGACGTCACACACCTCCATTCTATGACCTCACACACCCTCATTCTATGATTTCGCACACCTCCATTCTATGACTTCACACATCCATTTTGATTTCACACACCTCCAATATATGACTTCAAACACCTCAATTCTGTGACTTCACACACCTCCATTCTATGACTTCACACCGTCCATTCTGTGACTTCACACACCACCATTCTATGCCTTCACACACTTCCATTCTATGACTTCACACACCTCCATTCTGTGACTTTACACACCTCCATTCTGGGTTCACACACCTCCATTCTGTGACTTCACACTCCTGCAATCTGTGACGTCCCACACCTCCATTCTGTGACTTCCCACACCTCCATTCTATGACTTCACACACCTTCATTCTTACTTCACAAACACCCATTCTATGACTTCACACACCTCCATTCTATGACTTCACACACCTCCATTCTGTGACTTCACACACCTCCATTCTATGACTTCACACACCTCCATTTTGACTACACACACCTCCATTCTATGAGTTCACACACCTCCATTCTGACTTCACACACCTCCATTCTATGACTTCACACACCTCCATTGTGAATTCACAAAGCTCAATTCTGTGACTTCACAAAATTCCAGTCTGAGTTCACACACCTCCATTGTATGTATTCACACACCTCCATTCTGTGACTTCACACACCTTCATTGTGGCGTCACACACCTCCATTCTATGAGTTCACACACCTCCATTCTGACCTCACAAATCTCTATTCTATGACTTCGCACACCTATATTCTGACATCACACATCTCCAATCTATGACTTCACAGACCTCGAATCTGTGACTTCACTCACCTCCACTCTATGACTTCACACTCCTCCATTCTATGACTTCCTACACCTCCTTTCTATGACTTCACAGACCTACATTCTATGACTTCACACACCTTCATTCTTACTTCAGAAACATCCATTCTATGACCTCACACACCTCCATCTATGACTTCACCAACCTCCATTCTGTGATTTCACACACCTCCATTCTATGACTTCACAAAACTCCATTCGGTGACTTAACACACCTCCATTTTGACTTCACACACCTCCAATATATGACTTCAAACAGCTCAATTCTCTGACTTCACACAACTCCATTCTATGACTTTAAACTCGTCCATTCAGTGACTTCACACACCTCCATTCTATGACTTCACCCACCTCCATTCTATGACTTCACACACCTCCATTCTCCGACTTCACACCCCTCTAATTTGATTTCTCATACCTCCATTCTATGATTTAACAAACCTCCCTTCGTTGACTTCACAATACTCCATTCTATGACTTCACACATCTACATTCTATGACTTCACACACCTCAATTCTGACTCACACAACTCCATTCTGTGACTTCACAAAACTCCATTCTATGATTTCACATATCTCCATACTATGACTTCACACACCTCCATCTATGACTTCACACACCTCCATTATGAGTTCACACACCTACATTCTTTGACTTCACACACCTCCATTCTGAATTCACACACCTCCATTGTATGACTTCACACACCTCCATTCTGTGACTTCACACACCTCCATTCTATGACTTCACAAACTTCCATTGTGATGTCACACACCTCCATTCTATGAGTTCACACACCTCCATTCTATGACTTCACACACCTAATTTCTATGACTTCACCCACCTCCATTCTATGACTTCACACCTCCATTCTGACTTCACACACCTCCATTCTGTGACTTCACACACCTCAATTCTATGACTTCACAAACTTCCATTGTGTCGTCACAGACCTCCATTCTATGTGTTCACACACCTCCATTCTATGACTTCACTCACCTCCATTCTATGACTTCACACACCTCCTTTCTGAGTTGACACACCTCAATTCTATGACTTCACACACCTCCATTCTCCGAATTCACACCCCTCTAATTTGATTTCTCATACCTTCATTCTATGACTTCACAAACCTCCCTTCGGTGACTTCACAATACTCCATTCTATGACTTCACACATCTACATTCTATGACTTCACACACCTCAATTCTGACTCACACAACTCCATTCTGTGACTTCACAAAACTCCATTCTATGATTTCACATATCTCCATACTGTGACTTCACACACCTCCATCTATGATTGCACACACCTCCATTCTGAGTTCACACACCTCCATTCTGTGACTTCACACACCTCCATTCTGACTTCACACACCTCCATTGTATGACTTCACACACCTCCATTCTGTGACTTCACACACCTCCATTCTATGACTTCACAAACTTCCATTGTGACGTCACACACCTCCATTCTATGAGTTCACACACCTCCATTCTATGAGTTCACACACCTCCATTCTATGACTTCACACACCTCCATTCTGACTTCACACACCTACATTCTATGACTTCGAACACCTACATTCTGACTTCACACACCTCCATTCTATGACTTCACAGAGCTCGAATCTGTGACTTCAATCACCTCCACTCTATGACTTCACACTTCTCCATTCTATGACTTCACACACCTAATTTCTATGACTTCATCCACCTCCATTCTATGACTTCACACCTCCATTCTGACTTCACACACCTCCATTCTATGACTTCACACACCTCCACTCTGACTTCACACACCTCCATTCTGTGACTTCACACACCTCCATTCTATGATTTCACACACCTCCATTCTGTGATTTCACACACCTCCATTCTATGACTTCACACACCTCCATTCTATGACTTCACACCCGTACACTGTGACTTCACACACCTCCATTCTATGAGTTCACACACCTGCATTGTGACTTCACCCACCTCCCTTCTATGACTTCACAAACCTCCATTCTGACCTCACACACCTCCATTCTGACTTCACACACCTAAATTCTGTGACTTCACACACCTCCATTCTATGATTTCACACACTTCCATTCTATGACTTCACACACCTCCAATCTGTATTCACACACCTCCATTCTATGACTTCACCCACCTCCATTCTATGACTTCACACACCTCCATTCTATGAGTTCACACACCTCCAATCTGAACTCACACACCTCCATTCTATGACTTCACTCACCTCCACTCTATGACTTCACACTTCTCCATTCTATGACTTCCCACACCTAAGTTCTATGACTTCACCCACCTCCATTCTATGACTTCACACCTCGATTCTGACTTCACACACCTCCATTCTATGACTTCAGACACCTCCATTCTGACTTCACACACCTCCATTCTGTGACTTCTCACACCTCGATTCTGTGACTTCACACAGCTCCAATCTGTGACTCCACACACTTCCATTCTATGACTTCACACACCTCCATTCTATGACTTCACACACATCCATTCTGTGACTTCACACACCTCCATTCTATGACCTCACACCCCCTCATTCTATGATTTCACACACCTCCATTCTATGACTTCACACATCCATTTTGATTTCACACAACTCCAATATATGACTTCAAACACCTCAGTTCTGTGACTTCACACACCTCCATTCTATGACTTCGCACCGTCCATTCTGTGACTTCACACACCACCATCTATGCCTTCACACACTTCCATTCTATGACTTCACACACCTCCATTCTGTGACTTTACACACCTCCATTCTGGGTTCACACACCTCCATTCTGTTACTTCACACTCCTGCAATCTGTGACTTCCCACACCTCCATTCTGTGACTTCCCACACCTCCATTCTATGACTTCACACACCTTCATTCTTACTTCACAAACACCCGTTCTATGACTTCACACACCTCCATTCTATGACTTCACACACCTCCATTCTGTGACTTCACACACCTCCATTCTATGACTTCACACACCTCCATTGTGACAACACACACCTCCATTCTATGAGTTCAGACACCTCCATTCTGTCTTCACACACCTCCATTCTATGACTTCACACACCTCCATTCTGAATTAACACAGCTCAATTCTGTGACTTCACAAAATTCCATTCTGACTTCACACACCTCCATTGTATGTATTCACACACCTCCATTCTGTGACTTCACACACCTTCATTTTGGCGTCACACACCTCCATTCTATGAGTTCACACACCTCCATTCTGACTTCACAAATCTCTATTCTATGACTTCGCACACCTGCATTCTGACATCACACACCACCAATCTACGACTTCACAGACCTCGAATCTGTGACTTCGCTCACCTCCACTCTATGACTTCACACTCCTCCATTCTATGACTTCCTACACCTCCTTTCTATGACTTCACCCACCTTCATTCTATGACTTCACACACCTTCATTCTTACTTCAGAAACATCCATTCTATGACCTCACACACCTCCATCTATGACTTCACCAACCTCCATTCTGTGATTTCACACACCTCCATACTGAGTTCACAAAACTCCATTCAGTGACTTAACACACCTCCATTCTGAATTCACACACGTCCATTCTATGACTTCACACACTTCCATTCTATGACTTCACAAAGCTCCATTCTGTGACTTCACACACCTCCATTCTGAGTTCACCCACCTCCATTCTGTGACTTCACACACCTCCATTCTATGACTTCACACACCTACATTCTATGACTTCACACATACATTTTGACTTCACACACCTCCAATATATGACTTCAAACAGCTCAATTCTCTGACTTCACACAACTCCATTCTATGACTTTAAACTCGTCCATTCAGTGACTTCACACACCTCCATTCTATGACTTCACAAACCTCCCTTCGTTGACTTCACAATACTCCATTCTATGACTTCACACATCTACATTCTATGACTTCACACACCTCAATTCTGACTCACACAACTCCATTCTGTGACTTCACAAAACTCCATTCTATGATTTCACATATCTCCATATTATGATTTCACACACCTCCATCTATGACTTCACACACCTCCATTATGAGTTCACACACCTACATTCTGTGACTTCACACACCTCCATTCTATGACTTCACAAACTTCCATTGTGATGTCACACACCTCCATTCTATGAGTTCACACACCTCCATTCTATGACTTCACACACCTAATTTCTATGACTTCACCCACCTCCATTCTATGACTTCATACCTCCATTCTGACTTCACACACCTCCATTCTGTGACTTCACACACCTCCATTCTATGACTTCACAAACTTCCATTGTGATGTCACTGACCTCCATTCTATGTGTTCACACACCTCCATTCTATGACTTCACTCACCTCCATTGTATGACATCACACACCTCCTTTCTGAGTTGACACACCTCCATTCTCTGACTTCACACACCTCCAATCTGAATTCACACACCTCCATTCTATGACTTCCTCCCCCTCAATTCTATCACTTCACACACCTCCATTCTCCGACTTCACACCCCTCTAATTTGATTTCTCATACCTCCATTCTATGACTTCACAAACCTCCCTTCGGTGACTTCACAATACTCCATTCTATGACTTCACACATCTACATTCTATGACTTCACACACCTCAATTCTGACTCACATAACTCTATTCTGTGACTTCACAAAACTCCATTCTATGATTTCACATATCTCCATACTATGACTTCACACACCTCCATCTATGACTTCACACACCTCCATTCTGAGTTCACATACCTCCATTCTGTGAATTCTCACACCTCCATTCTGACTTCACACACCTCCATTGTATGACTTCACACACCTCCATTCTGTGACTTCACACACCTCCATTCTATGACTTCACAAACTTCCATTGTGACGTCACACACCTCCATTCTATGACTTCACACACCTCCATTCTATGACTTCAGAGACCTCGAATCTGTGACTTCACTCACCTCCACTCTATGATTTCACACTCCTCCATTCTATGACTTCCCACACCTAATATCTATGACTTCACCCACCTCCATTCTATGACTTCTCTCCTACATTCTGACTTCACACACCTTCATTCTATGACTTCACACACCTCCATTCTGACTTCACACACCTCCATTCTGTGACTTCACACACCTCCATTCTATGATTTCACACACCTCCATTCTGTGACTTCACACACCTCCATTCTATGACTTCACACACCTCCCATTTTGTGACTTCACACACCTCCATTCTATGACTTCACACTCCTCCATTCTATGACTTCCCACACCTACACTGTGTCTACACACCTCCATTCTATGAGCTCACACACCTGCATTGTGACTTCACCCACCTCCATTCTATGACTTCACACACCTCCATTCTGACCTCACACACCTCCATTCTGACTTCACACACCTAAATTCTGTGACTTCACACACCTCCATTCTATGATTTCACACACCTCCATTCTGAATTCACACAGCTCAATTCTGTGACTTCACAAAATTCCATTCTGACTTCACACACCTCCATTGTATGAATTCACACACCTCCATTCTGTGACTTCACACACTCCCATTGTGACGTCACACACCTCCATTCTATGAGTTCACATACCTCCATTCTATGACTTCACACACCTCCATTCTGACTTCACAAACCTCTATTCTATGACTTCGCACACCTCCATTCTGACATCACACACGTCCAATCTATGACTTCACAGACCTCGAATCTGTGACTTCACTCACCTCCACTCTATGACTTCACACTCCTCCATTCTATTACTTCCCACACCTCCTTTCTATGACTTCACCCACGTTCATTATATGACTTCACACCTCCATTCTGACTTCACACACTTCCATTCAGTGACTTCACACACCTCCATTCAATGACTTCACACACCTCCATTCTATGACTTCACACACCTTCATTCTTACTTCAGAAATATCCATTCTATGACCTCACACACCTCCATCTATGACTTCACAAACCTCCATTCTGTAACTTCACACACATCCATACTGAGTTCACAAAACTCCATTCGGTGACTTAACACACCTCCATTCTGACTTCACACACGTCCATTCTATGACTTCACACACTTCCATTCTAAGACTTCACAAACCTCCATTCTGTGACTTCACACACGTCCATTCTGAGTTCACACACCTCCATTCTGTGACTTCACACACCTCCATTCTATGACTTCACACACCTACATTCTATGACTTCACACATCCATTTTGACTTCACACACCTCCAATATATGACTTGAAACAGCTCAATTCTCTGACTTCACACACCTTCATTTTATGACTTTAAACCCGTCCATTCAGTGACTTCACACACCTCCATTCTATGACTTCATACACCTCCATTCTATGACATAACCCACCTCCATTCTATGACTTCACACACCTCCATGCTCCGACTTCACACCCCTCTAATTTGATTTCTCATACCTCCATTCTATGACTTCACAAAGGTCACTTCAGTGACTTCACAATACGCCATTCTATGTCTTCACACATCTACATTCTATGACTTCACACACCTCAATTCTGACTCACACAACTCCATTCTGTGACTTCACAAAACTCCATTCTATGATTTCACATATCTCCATACTATGACTTTACACACCTCCATCTATGACTTCACACACCTCCATTCTGAGTTCACACACCTCCATTCTGTGACTTCACACACCTCCATTCTGACTTCACACACCTCCATTGTATGACTTCACACACCTCCATTCTGTGACTTCACACACCTCCATTCTATGACTTCACAAACTTCCACTGTGACGTCACACACCTCCATTCTATGAGTTCACACACCTCCATTCTATGACTTCACTCACCTCCATTCTATGAATTCACACACCTCCTTTCTGAGTTGACACACCTCCATTCTATGACTTCACACACCTCCAATCTGAATTCACACACCTCCATTCTATGACTTCACCCACCTCTATTCCATGACTTCACACACCTCCATTCTCCGACTTCACACCCCTCTAATTTGATTTCCCATACCTCCATTCTATGACTTCACAAAGCTCCCTTGGGTGACTTCACAATACTCCATTCTATGACTTCACACATCTATATTCTATGACTTCACACACCTCCATTCTGACTCACACAACTCCATTCTGTGACTTCACAAAACTCCATTCTATGATTTCACATATCTCCATACTATGACTTCACACACCTCCATCTATTACTTCACACACCGCCATTCTGAGTTCACACACCTCCATTCTTTGACTTCACACACCTCCATTCTATGAGTGCACACACCTCCATTGTATGACTTCACACACCTCCATTCTCTGACTTCACACACCTCCAATGTATGACTTCACACACCTCCATTCTGTGACTTCACACACCTCCATTCTATGACTTCACAAACTTCCACTGTGACGTCACACACCTCCATTCTATGAGTTCACACACCTCCATTCTATGACTTCACTCACCACCATTCTATGAATTCACACACCTCCTTTCTGAGTGTACACACCACCATTCTATGACTTCACACACCTCCAATCTGAATTCACACACCTCCATTCTATGACTTCACCCACCTCCATTCTAGGACTTCACACACCTCCATTCTCCGACTTCACACCCCTCTAATTTGATTTCTCATACCTCCATTCTATGACTTCACAAACCTCCTTCGGTGACTTCAAAATACTCCATTCTATGACTTCACACATCTATATTCTATGACTTCACACACCTCAATTCTGACTCACACAACTCCATTCTGTGACTTCACAAAACTCCATTCTATGATTTCACATATCTCCATGCTATGACTTCACACACCTACATTCTTTGACTTCACACACCTCCATTCTGACTTCACACACCTCCATTGTTTGACTTCACACACCTCCATTCTGTGACTTCACACACCTCGATTCTATGACTTCACAAACTTCCATTGTGACGTCACACACCTCCATTCTATGAGTGCACACACCTCCATTCTATGACTTCACACACCTCCATTCTGACTTCACACACCTCTATTCTACGACTTCGTACACCTACATTCTGACTTCACACACCTCCATTCTATGACTTCACAGACCTCGAATCTGTGACTTCACTCAACTCCACTCTATGACTTCACACTTCTCCATTCTATGACTTCCCACACCTCATTTCTATGACTTCACCCACCTCCATTCTATGACTTCACACCTGTATTCTGACTTCACACGCCTCCATTCTATGACTTGACACACCTCCATTCTGACTTCACACACCTCCATTCTGTGACTTCACACACCTCCATTCTATGATTTCACACACCTCCATTCTGTGACTTCACACACCTCCATTCTATGACTTCACACACCTCCATTCTGGGACTTCACACACCTCCATTTTATGACTTCACACACCTCCATTCTATGACTTCACACACCTACATTGTGACTTCACACACCTCCATTCTACGAGTTCGCACACCTGCATTGTGACTTCACACACCTCCATTCTATGACTTCAAACACCTCCATTCTGACCTCACACAACTCCATTCTGACTTCACACACCTAAATTCTGTGAGTTCCCACACCTCCATTCTATGATTTCACACACCTCCATTCTATGACTTCACTCACCTCCATTCTATGACTTCACACACCTCCTTTCTGAGTTGACACACCTCCATTCTATGACTTCACAAACCTCCAATCTGAATTCACACACCTCCATTCTATGACTTCACCCACCTCCATTCTATGACTTCACACACCTCCATTCTCCGACTTCACACCCCTCTAATTTGATTTCTCATACCTCCATTCTATGACTTCACAAACATCCCTTCGGTGACTTCACAATACTCCATTCTATGACTTCACACATCTACATTCTATGACTTCACACACCTCAATTCTGACTCACACAACTCCATTCTGTGACTTCACAAAACTCCATTCTATGATTTCACATATCTCCATACTATGACTTCACACACCTCCATTCTGTGACTTCACACATCTCCATTCTGACTTCACACACCTCCATTGTATGACTTCACACACCTTTATTCTGTGACTTCACACACCTCCATTCTATGACTTCACAAACTTCCATTGTGTCGTCACACACCTCCATTCTATGAGTTCACACACCTCCATTCTATGACTTCACACACCTCCATTCTGACTTCACACACCTCTATTCTATGACTTCGAACACCTACATTCTGACTTCACACACATCCATTCTATGACTTCACAGACCTCGAATCTGTGACTTCACTCACCTCCACTCTATGACTTCACACTTCTCCATTCTATGACTTCCCACACCTAATTTCTATGACTTCACCCACCTCCATTCTGACTTCACACCTCCATTCTGACATCACACACCTCCATTCTATGACTTCACACACCTCCATTCTGACTTCACACACCTCCATTCTGTGACTTCACACACCTCCATCCTATGATTTCACACACTTCCATTCTGTGACTTCACACACCTCCAGTCTATGACTTCACACACCTCCATTCTATGACTTCACACACCTACATTGTGACTTCACACAACTCCATTTTATGAGTTCACACACCTCCATTCTGACTTCACACACCTCCATTCTGTGACTTCACACACCTCCATTCTATGATTTCACACACTTCCATTCTGTGAATCCACACACCTCCATTCTATGACTTCACACACCTCCATTCTATGACTTCACACACCTCCATTCTGACTTCACACACCTCCGTTCTTTGACTTCACACACCTCCATTCTATGATTTCACACACATCCATTCTGTGACTTCACACACCTCCATTCTATGACTTCACACACCTCCGTTCAGTGACTTCACACACCTCCAGTCTATGACTTCACACACCTCCATTCTATGACTTCACACACCTATAGTGTGACTTCACACACCTCCATTCTATGACTTCACTCACCTCCATTCTATGACTTCACACACCTATAGTGTGACTTCACACACCTCCATTCTATGACTTCACTCACCTCCATTCAATGACTTCACACACCTCCTTTCTGAGTTGACACACCTCCATTCTATGACTTCACACACCTCCAATCTGAATTCACACACCTCCATTCTATGACTTCACACACCTCCATTCTGTGACTTCACACACCTCCATTCTATGAGTTCACACACCTCCATTTTGACTTCACACACCTCCATTCTATAACTCAACACAGCTCCATTCTCACTTCACACACCTCAAGTCTATGACTTTACACACCTCTATTCTGACTTCACACACCTCCCTTCTGTGACTTCACAAACCTCCATTCTATGACTTCACACACCTCCACTCTGTGACTTCACACATCTCCAATCTGTGACTTTACACACCTCCATTCTGCGAATTCACACACCTCCATTCTGTGATTTCACACACCTCCATTCTATGACTTCACACACCTCCATTCTTTGACTTCACACACCTCCATTCTATGACTTCACACACCTCCATTGTAACTTCACACACCTCCATTCTGTGACTTCACACACCTCCCTTCCGTGACTTCACACATCTCCATTCTATGACTTCACACACCTACATTCTATGACTTCACAGACTTCCATTCTATGACTTTACACACCTCCATTCTATGACTTCATACACCTCCATTCTATGACTTCTTACACCAACATTCTAGGACTTCACACACCTCCATTCTATGACTTCACAAATCTCCATTCTGACTTCACACTCCTCCATTCTATGACTTCACACAACTCCATTCTATGACTTCACACATCTCCTTTCTGTAACTTCACACACTTCCAATGTTTGATTCACACACCTCCATTCCATGACTTCACACACCTCCATGCCATGAGTTCACACACCGCCATTCTGTGACTTCACACACCTCCATCCTATGATTTCACACACTTCCATTCTGTGACTTCACACACCTCCATTCTATGACTTCACACACCTCCATTCTGTGACTTCACACACCTCCAGTCTATGACTTCACACACCTCCATTCTATGACTTCACACACCTACATTGTGACTTCACACAACTCCATTTTATGAGTTCACACACCTCCATTCTGACTTCACACACCTCCATTCTGTGACTTCACACACCTCCATTCTATGATTTCACACACTTCCATTCTGTGAATTCACACACCTCCATTCTATGACTTCACACACCACCATTCTATGACTTCACACACCTCCATTCTGACTTCACACACCTCCATTCTTTGACTTCACACACCTCCATTCTATGATTTCACACACATCCATTCTGTGACTTCACACACCTCCATTCTATGACTTCACACACCTCCATTCAGTGACTTCACACACCTCCAGTCTATGACTTCACACACCTCCATTCTATGACTTCACACACCTATAGTGTGACTTCACACACCTCCATTCTATGACTTCACTCACCTCCATTCTATGACTTCACACACCTATAGTGTGACTTCACACACCTCCATTCTATGACTTCACTCACCTCAATTCAATGACTTCACACACCTCCTTTCTGAGTTGACACACCTCCATTCTATGACTTCACACACCTCCAATCTGAATTCACACACCTCCATTCTATGACTTCACACACCTCCATTCTGTGACTTCACACACCTCCATTCTATGAGTTCACACACCTCCATTTTGACTTCACACACCTCCATTCTATAACTCAACACAGCTCCATTCTCACTTCACACACCTCAAGTCTATGACTTTACACACCTCTATTCTGACTTCACACACCTCCCTTCTGTGACTTCACAAACCTCCATTCTATGACTTCACACACCTCCACTCTGTGACTTCACACATCTCCAGTCTGTGACTTTACACACCTCCATTCTGCGAATTCACACACCTCCATTCTGTGATTTCACACACCTCCATTCTATGACTTCACACACCTCCATTCTTTGACTTCACACACCTCCATTCTATGACTTCACACACCTCCATTGTAACTTCACACACCTCCATTCTTGACTTCACACACCTCCCTTCCGTGACTTCACACATCTCCATTCTATGACTTCACACACCTACATTCTATGACTTCACAGACTTCCATTCTATGACTTTACACACCTCCATTCTATGACTTCATACACCTCCATTCTATGACTTCTTACACCAACATTCTAGGACTTCACACACCTCCATTCTATGACTTCACAAATCTCCATTCTGACTTCACACACCTCCATTCTTTGACTTCACACACCTCCATTCTATGACTTCACACACCTCCATTGTAACTTCACACACCTCCATTCTGTGACTTCACACACCTCCCTTCCGTGACTTCACACATCTCCATTCTATGACTTCACACACCTACATTCTATGACTTCACAGACTTCCATTCTATGACTTTACACACCTCCATTCTATGACTTCATACACCTCCATTCTATGACTTCTTACACCAACATTCTAGGACTTCACACACCTCCATTCTATGACTTCACAAATCTCCATTCTGACTTCACACTCCTCCATTCTATGACTTCACACAACTCCATTCTATGACTTCACACATCTCCTTTCTGTAACTTCACACACTTCCAATGTTTGATTCACACACCTCCATTCCATGACTTCACACACCTCCATGCCATGAGTTCACACACCGCCATTCTGTGACTTCACACACCTCCATCCTATGATTTCACACACTTCCATTCTGTGACTTCACACACCTCCATTCTATGACTTCACACACCTCCATTCTGTGACTTCACACACCTCCAGTCTATGACTTCACACACCTCCATTCTATGACTTCACACACCTACATTGTGACTTCACACAACTCCATTTTATGAGTTCACACACCTCCATTCTGACTTCACACACCTCCATTCTGTGACTTCACACACCTCCATTCTATGACTTCACACACCTCCATTCTGACTTCACACACCTCCATTCTATGACTTCACACACCACCATTCTATGACTTCACACACCTCCATTCTGACTTCACACACCTCCATTCTTTGACTTCACACACCTCCATTCTATGATTTCACACACATCCATTCTGTGACTTCACACACCTCCATTCTATGACTTCACACACCTCCATTCAGTGACTTCACACACCTCCAGTCTATGACTTCACACACCTCCATTCTATGACTTCACACACCTATAGTGTGACTTCACACACCTCCATTCTATGACTTCACTCACCTCCATTCTATGACTTCACACACCTATAGTGTGACTTCACACACCTCCATTCTATGACTTCACTCACCTCCATTCAATGACTTCACACACCTCCTTTCTGAGTTGACACACCTCCATTCTATGACTTCACACACCTCCAATCTGAATTCACACACCTCCATTCTATGACTTCACACACCTCCATTCTGTGACTTCACACACCTCCATTCTATGAGTTCACACACCTCCATTTTGACTTCACACACCTCCATTCTATAACTCAACACAGCTCCATTCTCACTTCACACACCTCAAGTCTATGACTTTACACACCTCTATTCTGACTTCACACACCTCCCTTCTGTGACTTCACAAACCTCCATTCTATGACTTCACACACCTCCACTCTGTGACTTCACACATCTCCAGTCTGTGACTTTACACACCTCCATTCTGCGAATTCACACACCTCCATTCTGTGATTTCACACACCTCCATTCTATGACTTCACACACCTCCATTCTTTGACTTCACACACCTCCATTCTATGACTTCACACACCTCCATTGTAACTTCACACACCTCCATTCTTGACTTCACACACCTCCCTTCCGTGACTTCACACATCTCCATTCTATGACTTCACACACCTACATTCTATGACTTCACAGACTTCCATTCTATGACTTTACACACCTCCATTCTATGACTTCATACACCTCCATTCTATGACTTCTTACACCAACATTCTAGGACTTCACACACCTCCATTCTATGACTTCACAAATCTCCATTCTGACTTCACACTCCTCCATTCTATGACTTCACACAACTCCATTCTATGACTTCACACATCTCCTTTCTGTAACTTCACACACTTCCAATGTTTGATTCACAAACCTACATTCCATGACTTCACACACCTCCATGCCATGAGTTCACACACCGCCATTCTGTGACTTCACACACCTCCATCCTATGATTTCACACACTTCCATTCTGTGACTTCACACACCTCCATTCTATGACTTCACACACCTCCATTCTGTGACTTCACACACCTCCAGTCTATGACTTCACACACCTCCATTCTATGACTTCACACACCTACATTGTGACTTCACACAACTCCATTTTATGAGTTCACACACCTCCATTCTGACTTCACACACCTCCATTCTGCGACTTCACACACCTCCATTCTATGATGTCACACACTTCCATTCTGTGAATTCACACACCTCCATTCTATGACTTCACACACCTCCATTCTATGACTTCACACACCTCCATTCTGACTTCACACACCTCCATTCTTTGACTTCACACACCTCCATTCTATGATTTCACACACATCCATTCTGTGACTTCACACACCTCCATTCTATGACTTCACACACCTCCATTCAGTGACTTCACACACCTCCAGTCTATGACTTCACACACCTCCATTCTATGACTTCACACACCTATAGTGTGACTTCACACACCTCCATTCTATGACTTCACTCACCTCCATTCTATGACTTCACACACCTATAGTGTGACTTCACACACCTCCATTCTATGACTTCACTCACCTCCATTCAATGACTTCACACACCTCCTTTCTGAGTTGACACACCTCCATTCTATGACTTCACACACCTCCAATCTGAATTCACACACCTCCATTCTATGACTTCACACACCTCCATTCTGTGACTTCACACACCTCCATTCTATGAGTTCACACACCTCCATTTTGACTTCACACACCTCCATTCTATAACTCAACACAGCTCCATTCTCACTTCACACACCTCAAGTCTATGACTTTACACACCTCTATTCTGACTTCACACACCTCCCTTCTGTGACTTCACACACCTCCATTCTATGACTTCAAACACCTCCACTCTGTGACTTCACACATCTCCAATCTGTGACTTTACACACCTCCATTCTGCGAATTCACACACCTCCATTCTGTGATTTCACACACCTCCATTCTATGACTTCACACACCTCCATTCTTTGACTTCACACACCTCCATTCTATGACTTCACACACCTCCATTGTAACTTCACACACCTCCATTCTGTGACTTCACACACCTCCCTTCCGTGACTTCACACATCTCCATTCTATGACTTCACACACCTACATTCTATGACTTCACAGACTTCCATTCTATGACTTTACACACCTCCATTCTATGACTTCATACACCTCCATTCTATGACTTCTTACACCAACATTCTAGGACTTCACACACCTCCATTCTATGACTTCACAGATCTCCATTCTGACTTCACACTCCTCCATTCTATGACTTCACACAACTCCATTCTATGACTTCACACATCTCCTTTCTGTAACTTCACACACTTCCAATGTTTGATTCACAAACCTCCATTCCATGACTTCACACACCTCCATGCCATGAGTTCACACACCGCCATTCTTTGACTTCACACACCTCCATTTTGAATTCACACACCTACATTCTGTGACTTCACACACCTCCATTTGTGACTTCACACACCTCCCTTTTGACTTCACACACCTCCATTCTGTGACTTCACACACCTAGATTCTATGACTTCACACACTTCCTTTCTATTACTTAACACACTTCCATCCTGTGACTTCACACATCCTTTCTGAGTTCACACACCTCCATTGTTTGACTTCACACACCTCCAATATACGACCTCAAACACCTCAATTCTCTGCCTTCACACACCTTCATTCTATGACTTCATACCCGTCCATTCTGTGACTTCACAGACCTCCATTCTATGACTTCATACACCTCCATTCTATGACTTCACCCACCTCCCTTCTATGACTTCACACACCTCCATTCTCTGACTTCACACCCCTCCAATTTGACTTAACACACCTCCATTCTGTGACTTCACACACCTCCATTCTATGATTTCACACACCTCCATTCTGTGACTTCACACACCTCCATTCTATGACTTCACACACCTCCATTCTAGGACTTCACACACCTCCATTTTATGACTTCACACACCTCCATTCTATGACTTCACACACCTACATTGTGACTTCACACACCTCCATTCTACGAGTTCGCACACCTGCATTGTGACTTCACACACCTCCATTCTATGACTTCAAACACCTCCATTCTGACCTTACACAACTCCATTCTGACTTCACACACCTAAATTCTGTGACTTCCCACACCTCGATTCTATGATTTCACACACCTCCATTCTATGACTTCACTCACCTCCATTCTATGACTTCACACACCTCCTTTCTGAGTTGACACACCTCCATTCTATGACTTCACAAACCTCCAATCTGAATTCACACACCTCCATTCTATGACTTCACCCACCTCCATTCTATGACTTCACACACCTCCATTCTCCGACTTCACACCCCTCTAATTTGATTTCTCATACCTCCATTCTATGACTTCACAAACATCCCTTCGGTGACTTCACAATACTCCATTCTATGACATCACACATCTACATTCTATGACTTCACACACGTCAATTCTGACTCACACAACTCCATTCTGTGACTTCACAAAACTCCATTCTATGATTTCACATATCTCCATACTATGACTTCACACACCTCCATTCTGTGACTTCACACACCTCCATTCTGACTTCACACACCTCCATTGTATGACTTCACACACCTTTATTCTGTGACTTCACACACCTCCATTCTATGACTTCACAAACTTCCATTGTGACGTCACACACCTCCATTCTATGAGTTCACACACCTCCATTCTATGACCTCACACACCTCCATTCTGACTTCACACACCTCTATTCTATGACTTCGAACACCTACATTCTGGCTTCACACACATCCATTCTATGACTTCACAGACCTCGAATCTGTGACTTCACTCACCTCCACTCTATGACTTCACAATTCTCCATTCTATGACTTCCCACACCTAATTTCTATGACTTCACCCACCTCCATTCTGACTTCACACCTCCATTCTGACATCACACACCTCCATTCTATGACTTCACACACCTCCATTCTGACTTCACACACCTCCATTCTGTAACTTCACACACCTCCATCCTATGATTTCACACACTTCCATTCTGTGACTTCACACACCTCCATTCTATGACTTCACACACCTCCATTCTGTGACTTCACACACCTCCAGTCTATGACTTCACACACCTCCATTCTATGACTTCACACACCTACGTTGTGACTTCACACAACTCCATTTTATGAGTTCACACACCTCCATTCTGACTTCACACACCTCCATTCTGTGACTTCACACACCTCCATTCTATGATTTCACACACTTCCATTCTGTGAATTCACACACCTCCATTCTATGACTTCACACACCTATAGTGTGACTTCACACACCTCCATTCTATGACTTCACTCACCTCCATTCTATGACTTCACACACCTATAGTGTGACTTCACACACCTCCATTCTATGACTTCACTCACCTCCATTCAATGACTTCACACACCTCCTTTCTGAGTTGACACACCTCCATTCTATGACTTCACACACCTCCAATCTGAATTCACACACCTCCATTCTATGACTTCACACACCTCCATTCTGTGACTTCACACACCTCCATTCTATGAGTTCACACACCTCCATTTTGACTTCACACACCTCCATTC